>JAODAL010073583.1:0-14684 GCA_025379985.1 Phyllomedusa bahiana
GCGGTCCCAAACTGCTACAAAAAAGTGCAATTCAGCACGCAAAAATGCCACCTCACTCAAGTTTGTAGGTGTTAGTACAAATAAGTTATTCGTCACAGAAAATGGCGTCGCAGCGCAAATTTCAAAAATGTTTGTAATTTTTTTTACATCTTGTCCCACAAAATAAAAGCCCTTATATGTCTATGTAGGTGGAAAAATAAAGTTATGGCTCTGGGAAGGCAAGTAGGGAAAAACTAACATGTCAACCCAAAAAAACACAAGGTCCTTAAAGTGGTTGTCGCATTAGAGCATTTGGCAGCCGTTTATGGTGGTTGCCAAGCAGAGCTTGTGAAATGGAGGGTGTGCACGTGATGATTCATTCTGTGTCAGTGGGGGGAATGGAGAGGTTCTCAGCTGTCATTGGAATCATCGGAATTGAAAAGCTCAGAGTAACTTGAAATATCTAAATTTCTCACTCTCTCTACATACTTTGTAACTACAATAGGCATTTGACATTCAGGACTCTGGGAAAGATGGGTAACTTTTTTTTCTCTGTCTCTCTCTCTCACATAGTGATATATCCTGCAGATTATTACACCTCTGACCTCTACAGATCTGCAGAAAAATACTATATGCTTTATCTGTGTGTGTTTACATGGGACTGCAGATCTGTGTCGCAAAATAGTTTTATGTGGGACTGCACATGATCTCTCTCGCTCTGCTGCAGGACCTCTGATCGCAATCAGTGAATGAAAACTCACCGCTGCTTCACTCACTGATTGCAGTCAGTGACAGTTTTCATATCATAAATGTGCCCCATTGCTTTTTAGCCCTTTAACATCCAAGTCAATTTTGGCCTTAAAGGGGTATTCCCATACTGGGTGTCTAACAGCATTATTGGGGCCCCCAGACAAAGCAGCACCAGAACGGTGACTGTTTCTAATCAGAGCAGGGTAGAGCTGGGACCCTTATGTCCTGAAAAGTATGGAGGTGTGGAGAGATTGTATAGAGTACATCCCCATCTGAACTGAGGCCACCTTGCCGCTGGTGGATGGCTCCTCACAGTTATGCACTGTACTCAGAGCTCCCACTGAAATGAACAGAGGGCGTCACATTTCTCCATTCTGCAAAGGCCCCCTCTTCATGATCGGTGCGTGCCCCAGATGTGGGACCCGCGTCTGTCAGACATTTATGACTTATCCTATCGATGTGCCAACAATATCTGAGATGGGAACACCCCTTAAACTTCCCGTTTAGGGAGGGACCTGAGCTGGCCACAGAGAACGGAGAGGTGGCCCCACTTGCATGGCTCTTTCAATTCATTGATGTGGGCGTTCTGAATACGGACGAGCACACTTGGCTCTATTCATAAGTCCAGTAGAAGAAAGAGTCATGCATGCATGGCCACCTCTCTGTTCTCTGCAGCTTGTGTCCATCCCCTAATCTGGAATCTAGGAGATTAAAAAAAATACCCCCACTACAGTTTTTTTTTTCCTTTAGTTTACTAGAAACTGCTTCCAGATACACAGTGGTGCCAGTAATTTTGCTCACCTGCAGCTGAATACAGGATTTCTCACTGCTGCCCCTGGGTCATGTGACCTGCACTCTGAGTTGCTGAAAGGCCTCGTTCACACAGCTTATTTGAGCGCTGATTGGAGCAGTACTGCGCGCCCTATTTGCGCTGCAGTACGGCTCCAATCCATCTCTGTCATTACGGTAATCCGCCGGGCGGGGAGAAAGTGACATGCACATTATTTACGCCGCATATGCACCGTAGATAATGACTGTCTATGGGGCCGGCCCCGCAATTACGCCGGCAATAAGCCGTGTGAACGAGGCCAAACACACAGCGTGGTTATGTGACCTGGAAGTGATTTGGTCTATGTATTCCTATGGGAAGTTCAAAGTCAGTCTCATAGGAATGCATAGAGACAGATATCCTGTCAGCATGAAAAGCCCAGTGTATTTAAGCCAATCAGAGAGCAGGTCATGTGACCTAACAGAGACTGTTGCATCAGCCAGAAATCCTGTATACAGCAGCAGGTCAGCAAAGTTACTGGTACTATGGTGTACCTGAACACAATTTCTAATAATAATAATAATAATAATAATCTTTATTTCTATAGCGCTAACATATTCCGCAGCACTTTACAAATTCAAGGGTAAACATACAGTCATTACACATTAAAAGTACTTACAAATGAGACACAAGGTGTGAGGGCCCTGCTCGTGAGAGCTTACAATCTATTAGGGTGTATGGGTGAAACATACGGTAAGAAGTGCCAAGTTTACAATGGTCCGCCATGTTTCATAAATAGGGGGTGGTTTACATGAAAAATGGATGAACCTGCCACCCAGACTGTACATCTATATACAGATAAGTGCCTGTGAGTGCCCAAGTGCAGGGAGTGACAGATGTGTGTGACAGCAGTTAGGGATCTTGGTGGGCCAGACCGAGAAGATGTATTTTCAGGGCCCTCTTAAAACTGTGAGGGTTGTGAATGTGCCTGATCGCCCGCGGTAGCATATTCCAGAGAATTGGTGCCGCACGTGTGAAATCTTGTAGGCGGGCATGGGAGGTTCGGATGATTGAGGAATGTAGTCTGATATCATCAGAGATGCGGAGAGCACGGGTAGGGCGGTAGACAGAGACTAGGGAGGAGATGTAGGGAGGTAGCAGCGCTGTGGAGAGCTTTAAATGGGTGAGAGTGCTGATTTTATACTGTATCCTTACTGGATGGGCAACCAGTGCAGTGACTGACTACAGGGTAGAGGCATCAGTATAAGCGGCTGGAGAGAAAGACAAACTGGCTGCTGCATTCAGGACAGACTGGAGAGGGGAGAGTTTGCAGAGAGGGAGACCGATAAGCAAGGAGTTGCAGTAGTCAAGACGAGAAAGAATAAGAGCAGTAATGAGAGTTTGAGTTGTTTCCACAGTGAGAAATGAACGGATTTTGGAGATATTCTTGAGGTGCAGGTGACAGGAGCGGGCAAGGATTGGATATATGGGGAGAAGGTCAGTTCAGAGTCAAATATAACCCCTAGCCAGCGGGGCTGCTGCCTAGGAAATGGTGGTACCACATACAGAAACAGAAATAGCAGGGGGGGTTGGTTAGTAGATGGCGGAAAGAGAAGAAGTTTCAGTCTTAGTGAGGTTTAGTTTCAGATGGAGAGAGGACATGATGTCAGAGACAGCGGACAGATAGTCACTGGTGTTTTGTAGCAAGGCTGGAGTGATGTCACGGGAGGAGGTGTATAATTGGGTGTCATCCGCATAGAGATGGTACTGGAAGCCAAATCTACTGATGGTTTGTCCAATGGGGGCTGTGTACAATGAAAAGAGGAGGAGGACCTAGAACTGATCCCTGAGGAACTCCAACAGCAAGAGGAAGAGGAGAGGAGGTGGAACCAGAAAACGAGACACTGAAGGAGCGTCAGAGAGGTAGGACGAGAACCAAGCGAGAGCGTGTCCTGGAGGCCAATGGTGCTGAGCATGCTGAGGAGAAGTTGGTGATCCACAGTTGTCAAATGCTGCGAGAGATCCAAGAGAAGCAACAACGAGTAGTTCCCCTGAGCTATTGCTGTTAGGAGGACATTTGAGACTTTAACTAAGGCAGTTTCCGTGGAGTGTAGGGTGCGGAAACCTGATTGCAGCGGGTCAAGAGAGAGTTAGCAGAGAGATAGCGGATTAGCGAGAGTAGACCACAGCGTTTCCAGGAGTTAGAGATGAAGGGCAGGTTAGAGACTGGTCAGTAGTAAGCAGCACAGGACGGGTCCAGAGAGGGCTTTTTTAGTAAGGGGTTATGATGGCGTGTTTGAAGGAAGATGGAAAGATCCCAGTGGAGAGAGAGAGGTTACAGATAGCAGTAAGGTGAGAGAGGACAGCTGGAGAAATAGACTGGACCAGGTGGGATAGAATGGGGTCAGTAGAGCAGGTGGTGGGACGGTCAGACAGGAGAAGCCTGGACACTTCTTCCTCTGTCGTCGGGTCAAGGGCTGCGAGTAGATTAGAGGACGTGCGGGGAGGGACAGGATGGATATTATTTGGGGATTGTGTTGTGATGTTTTGCCAGATTTTTTTATTTGTGTCTTTGAAGTGAGTGGCCAGGTCTTCAGCACAGAGGTCAGTGACCGGAGCCTGAGCTTTAGGCCTTAGGAGGGAGTGGAAGGTGTCAAAGAGGCGTTCTAATGAACTAAGGGTAAAAAACAACAGCAAACCTGGAGTTGTCCTTTAATGACCGAGACAATATTTTTTTTGGTTTTTGCCTCTTTGCCTTCTGTCAGCTATAACAGTATTTTAGGGCCACATGCTGTAGAGATTTTAGGCCTTTATTCTAATGGGATGTAATAGGATGGAAATAAGAATTAATGTGTCTTATTAGATGTGATATAGAAATATGTGTCTTATGCCTCATTGATATATATATCGTATCCAGTCTTTATAATAGATCCCTGTGTATTTGCTGCGTGTGAGGACAGCTGTCATGTCATTATGGTCTATTTCTGCTCACAGTGTTTGACCTTTGTGATCCCTGCCGGACTGCTCAGTAGTTCAAAGCCGACTTCCCCCCATAATACTGCTCAGAGTTGATATCATACAAGAGAATTATGTGGCCATCCATACATGGTAGGGTATAATAATACTTGAGAAAAAAATGTAATGTTGACTATACCACTTAGACTTAAGGGATACTATTTGGGCATCCTGAGAGTTAAGGGAGACAGCTTTGACTAGTATAAAAAGGCTTGCTGTGCCATTGAGAGCTAGCTTCGGCTGGAGCATGGCATTGCGCCCAGCAACCCTTCTGTGGTCATCGGACTAAATGGGGGTACATTTGGTACCTAGGGGCTCCCCGTTTCACCTTGTACGAACTATTCATCTATAACACCTGTAACTGCAACTAAGTATCATTCTATCCTTATTTTATGTGATAAACTTTCATTTTTTATATATTCTGCCGGATTGTAATTAATTTCTTGACCACCAATCAATCACCCGCTTACATGGGACAAATAATTTTCTTCGTAAATAATATTCGAGTAACTGTAAAATACTTTGATGATTTTTTTTTTTGTATGGCAAATGCATAAGAAATAAATTCCTTCCTTGTTATTTTTACAATGAAAATAATTTTTTTTTTATGGTTTAAGACAAGTGTAGGATTATATAAAATCTATGCATTTTTTGGGGATTTAAATGAAATACAATACAAATGCATTTGCTGTATTTAATTTGCTGATGTGTTGTTGTTTTTATACAATTTGCTTTATTTCTTTCTTTATACTTTTATTTTGTCCTATATCTATATGACAGGAAAACTACTGCTTGTGAAACATACAGGCAAACTAACAATGTGACCAGCCGGCTCTGGTGGCCGTTATCAGCCTCGGTGTTGTCACCATTAGCCAGTCAACTACAGTGATTGCATTGCATAGAGGTGACAGGGACCAGACAAAGGAAACCATCTCCCTTTGTCCACATCAGCATTGACTTTGAAGAAGATTTAGGCCTTGTTCACGTCAGGAATCTGCATCCCTGTAATTGGAGTCTGGGTTGTAGTCAAAACCACTGAAGTACAGCAGAGATTTTACTGCTCACAACTATGAAACCCTCTCACTTAGGGTATGCTCCCACGGCAAGGGACAAATAACCGGCCGGTATTTGTCCGGTTTTGCGGCCGTCCCCTCAGCTGCGGGGGGACGGCTTTTCTCTGCGATGAGCGGAGAACAGGCCTCACCCCTCCCATTGAGTTGTTCCTATTCCGTCCGGAAACCGGACGGAAGAATGAACATGTTCAATGTTTTGCCGCAAACCGGCTGAAAAACCGGCCGAAAACCTGTGCCTTGGGGACATGCCCTTATTGTCATGGTGTCCATGTGGAGTCCGAATTGGGAACCGTTTTGGACAGACAGGACGTGGTTAGGCCAATTCAGTCTAATTTGCATCTATATTCAGTGGATTGCACTGCAGTTATTAAAGCAAAATCCACAGCAGAAATCAAAAAGTATCACCTCTGATTTTTGACCCTGACTCATACAGACCATGGTCACCTACCATGCAAAGAGCTACTGTACAGCCCTATTTATCCCATTAAGGACCTTGTGATTTTCTTAGTTGACACATTCATATTTTCCCTCCTCGCCTTCCCAGAGCCATAACTTTTTTTTATTTTTCCACCTACATCGACCTATGAGGGCTTTTATTATGCGGAACAAGATGTACTTTCTAATGGTGTTACTCATATTACCATAGAATATACTGGGAAACCGCAAAAAAAAAAAATTCTAAGTGGGACAAAATGTGAAAAAAATATTTGGTCAGCCACCAATTGTGCAAGTTCTTCCAATTAAAAAGACGAGAGGCACCTGTAATTGACATAAGTAGACCTTGTATATCCTTTGTTGGCAACGACAGATGTCAAACGTTTTCTGTATGTCTTCACATGATTGGCACACACTGTTGCTGGTATGTTGGCCCATTCCTCCGTGCAGATCTCCTCTAGAGCAGTGATGTTTTTAGGCTGTTGCTGAACAACACAGACTTTCAACTGCCTCCAAAGGTTTTCTGTGGGATTGAGATCTGGCTCGGCCTCTCCAGGACCTTGGGATGCTTCTTACGAAGCCACTCCTTCGTTGCCCTGGCGGTGTGCTTGGGATCATTGTCATGCTGAAAGACCCAGCCATGTTTCATAGTTTCATAGTTTGTAAGGCTAAAAAAAGACAAGTCGTCCATCTAGTTCAGCCTGTTGTGCTAAGGTGTTGATCTAGAGGAAGGCAAAACCCCCAATGAGGTAGAAGCCAATTGTCCTCTTTTTTAGGGAAAAATTCCTTCCTGACTCCAATCTGGCAATCAGAAAAATCCCTGGATCAAAAGACCCCTCTCCTGAATCCAAGTCACTGTTTAAATTGTTATAGTATTACGCTCCAGAATGCATCCAAACCCTTTTTGAACTCGTTATTGAATTCACCATGACAAGTCCCTCTGGCAGAGAATTCCATAGTCTCACTGCTCTTACAGTAAAGAATCCCTTTCTATGTTTTATGTAGAAACTTTCGTTCCTCAAGACGTAGAGGATGCCACCTTGTTCTAGATACAGTCCTGTGTATAAATAAATCTTGGGAGAGATCTCTATATTGACCTTTGATGTATTTAAACATATTTATTATGTCCCCACAAAGCCTTCTTTTCTCTAAACTAAATAACCCTAATCTTGCCAATCTTTCTATGTACTGTATGTCCACCCAGTCCTTTTATTATTTTTGTTGCCCGCCTTTGTACCGTTCAAGCTCTACAATGTCTTTCCTGTGCACTGGTGCCCAAAACTGTACACAATATTCCATGTGTGGCTAACCAGTGACTTGTAATAATGGGAGAATAATGTTCTCATCCTGTGCATCTAGGGCCCCTTTTAATGCACCCCATGATCCTATTTGCTTTGGCTGCTGCTGCCCGACACTGGCTGCTACAATTAAGTTTACTGTCCCCCAGATTCCAAGTCCTTTCCATGTCACTTTTACCCAGTGTTTTTCCATTTAACATGTAATCATGTAATGGATTTCTCTTCCCCATGTGCATAACCTTGCATTTATCAGTGTAAACCTCATCTGCCATTTCCCTGCCCAGGCTTCCAACTTATCCAGATCCCTTTGTAATAACATATTATCCTCTATTGTGTTGATTATTTTACAGAGCTTAGTACGTCTGCAAAGATCGATATTCTATGTGTATTCCCTGTGTAAGATCATTAATGAAATGTTTAAAGAGGATAGGGCCCAAAAACTGACCCTATCTTCATCCCTTTGCTGAGGGAAAGGGAGGTTTGCACTCAAAATCTCATGATACATGGCCCCATTCATTCTTTCATGTACACGGATCAGTCATCCTAGTCCCTTTGCAGCGAACAGCCCCAAACAATGATGTTACCCCCCCCCCCCCCACCCCCCATTCTTCACAGTAGGTATAGTGTTCCTTGGATACAACTCAGCATTCTCTCTTCTCCAAACATGACGAGTTGTGTTTCTACCAAACCTTTCTACTTTGGTTTCATCTGACCATATGACATTCTCCCAATACTCTGCTCTATCATCCAAATGCTCTCTAATAAACCAGACAGGCCCGGACATGTACTGGTTTAAGCAGGGGGACACGTCTGGCACTGCAGGATCTGAGTCCATGGTGGCGTAGTGTGTTACTGATGGTAGCCTTTGTTATCTTGGTCCCAGCTCTCTGTAGGTCATTCACTAGTTCCCCCCGTGTCGTTCTGGGATTTTTGCTCACCGTTCTTGTGATCATTTTGACCCCACGGGGTGAGATTTTACGTGTAGCCCCAGATGGTGGGAGATTATCAGTGCTCTTGTATGTCTTCCATTTTCTAATTATTTCTCCCACAGTTGAAGCTGCTTGTCTATTGCAGATTCAGTCTTCCCAGCTTGGTGGAGGGCTGCAATTTTGTTTCTGGTGTCCTCCGACAGCTCTTTGGTCTTCACCATAGTGGAGATTGGAGTGTGACTGTTTGAGGTTGTGGACAGGTGTCTTTTATACTGATAAAAAGTTCAAACAGTTTCCATTACTACAGGTAAAGAGTGGAGGACAGAGGAGCCTCTTACAGAAGAAGAGACAGGTCTGTGAGAGCCAGAAATCTTGCTTGTTTGTAGGTAGCTAAATACTTATTTTCCACCATAATTTGTAAATAAATTCTTTCCAAATCAGACAATGTGATTTTCTGGATTTGTTTTCTCATTTTGTCTCTCATAGTTGAGGTCGACCTATGATGTCAGTTACAGGCCTCTCATCTTTTTAAGTGGGAGGACTTGCACAATTGGTGGCTGACCAAATACTTTTCCTGCCACTGTATAGGGTGTACTAATATGGCAGTTTCCCCACTTTCTGCCTGGGGCAAAAAAAGTAGTAAGACCAAAAACATGGCAGCACTGGAAGCCTTCACAAGGTGAAGCTGGCTGTGGCTCTGTGAAACAGCATGGTCAGGCAATCCCTTTAAATTTCTCTGCAGTGGTCCTAGGTTAAAGCGGTAACTGGAAACTCAGTCCTTCTAGAAGATGACTGCCAGAAACTGAGCATTGCATTGGATGGCCTGGTGGTGGGGAGCAATAGCCATGTCTACCCTTTTTCTTATAGTGAACGTTTCCATTTTACTTTATTATAAACTGTCTAGTACATAATATTTAGCAACACCCCATGGCACCAAAATAGCACCTCTGCAGCCTAGTGACAGCACAAGATATACCTGGAACTGGTATTTGTTTGCAGTTGTGTAGACTTAAGTTTAAGCTTGTTTTGAGAAGTAGTTTGCAGTGAAATATGCCCCCAAAATAAACTTCAAACACTGTTCCATGCAGCTCTCATTGATGCCATTGTAAAATATGCAGCATCATTCTCACAATTTTCCAAGTGTAATTCTGGGACAGATTTACTCGCGTAAATTTAAGGGGTTCGTCAAGTCATGAGGAGTTTACATTGCGTAAAACAGCAGAAAAATTCCACTAAGGACTCAAATATACAACAGGGAGCCAAAACCCAGATATAGAAAGGGACTAGACCAAGTCCTGCAACTGAACACCCAAGATAGTATACACCCTCACAAGATAAATTTAAAACAAAGATTTTAAATTGATTTACAATAAGATAAAAATATCCAAAAGCTACTAACCCTATATTGAAAGAAACACAAAAAAAATAAACCCTACCTAATACAGCAAGGTAACCGCCCCGACAGAGGCGACCCCATGCAGGAACCTCCCTAAACGGAAAGGTTAAGCAGCTGAAACTCCCAAAAGCCTTCCACCAATTAAATATGGATACCCTCAAATGAAAGCTCAAAAGTCTGAATTTTTTTGTCTTTTTTTACCCACTGATGGAAACTTGTTATATAATAAAGTTTGGGTCAGTGTGTACGCGCACGCACACACACACACACGTCTGAATGTATACATTAGACCATTACCAAGACCGTTTTTAGCCCCTTACTGACATTTAAGTCATGGTGCGCTCACAAGATATATCAGTGGTCCCATGCCACGATAGTGCCGGTGGGAAACCGTTATGGCTAGCAGAGCACAGCGATGCATACATATTGTTTTACACAAACACTTTTATGTGGCAATACAAAAGTTATATAGTGTTTGGCTCGACCCAGGAAGTAAAACCAACTTATGGATACTGCACAGTGAGCGCTGCTAAAACTACAGCACTACTAGGATTGCAGAACAAAAAGAAAAATCTCCAATCATCCCACAAAAAACAAGCTGCTATACAGAAAAATAAAGTTATGGCTCTGACTATGGTGATGCAAAAACAGGGTTTCCTGCTTGAATATAAAGGAGTGTTTGTGTAAGCGCAGTAACATTTTAATAAAACAAATTGTGCATCACTGAATTCATATTGACCTGTAGCATAAACCTAGCATGTCATTTATACTGCAGTGACCATTGTAGGAGTAGGGGGGAGGTGGGGTGTGCACAGTTGAAACTAACTAGGATTGCTGTATTTTGTGCAAAACTGCTCACAAAAACCTTGATAAAGTCATCCAAGTGCTATATGAACCCCATAATGGGAACAAAACAAAAAAGTCCGCTCATTCTACAGAAAACCAGCTCATATTCTGCTCTGTATACAGAAAAAAAGAAAGTTGCTGTCAGACTTGACATATGCATTTATAAAATTTTTTATCTATTGCGTAAGATGTTATAAAAAAAAAATTTACCAATACAAGTGTACTGACCGCATAGTAATGTTATCCTGTCATTCACGGTGAACACTTTAAAAATGAAGCCCATAAAATGGCTGAATCCTTCCTCCCCCCTCCCTCATTTTAATGGTCCAATGCTTAAAATAAAAAAATAAAAAAAACACACACCACAGGTGCACCCAAAATGCACAATACACCCCTAGATGAGATCCATTAATGGCGTTGAATCAAAAGGCAACTTCTGAAAGGTTTCACCTGTTCTGATACTTTGTGGGCTTTGCAAATGCCCCAAAGTCTGCATTCAAGAAGCCACATAGTACTCCCTCCCTTGTACGCCCCATCATGCGCCTAAACAGCAGTTTGCACCCACAGATAGGGTATTGCCAAACTTGGAAGAAGTTGCGGTACAAAATTTGGGATGCATTTTTTTCCAGGATTCCTTGTAAAAATTATATGTTCAGCTAGAAATGCAGATTGTTGGAAAAAGTTTTCTTCACAGCCTAACGCTAAATGTGTGAAACACCTGTGGGGTAGATATACTCACTGCACCCCTGGATATATTCCTTAAGGGGTGTAGTTACCAACATGGGGTATTTTTAGGGTTGTTTATCAAGTTTTAGCACCGTTGGGTGTCCACAAACCTGAAATGGCCCCTAAATAAAGTCATAATGAAAGGGAGGCCCCAGAGTCCAGTAGGTGCTGCTCCAATTCTGAGGCTTGTATTGAGCCAAAAGGCATCTTAGGGCCACATACGGGATCTCTAAAAACAGAAGAATCTGGGGAATGGATGTTGCGTTTTCATTTACATGGTCACCTCTGTGGTCCAGTGAATAAATGGAAAAAAGTTGAAAAATCTGCACAAGTGAAATTTTTAAAATTCCACCTCCACTTTAACCCATGAGGTATTTCACAGAAATTATAGCAAACTTCCTAACTACTTTAAATGCTTTAAGGGGTCTGGTTTCTTAGATGGGGGTCATCTAACATACAGGCCCTTCAAAGCCATGTCAGAACTTGGCTTAGTCCCTGAAAAAAAAAAAAAAAAAAATTCAAAATTTTCTTGAAAGTGAAAAACTACTAAATTTCTAAGCCCCCTAATGTCTTAAGAAACATTTATAAAATGGCATCTACTATAGGTCGGCATCATTTTTTAAACTATTTTGAGTGGGACTGTCTTACACACAAGTTTTTGAACTTTGAAAATAGCAAAACTCTTCCAAATTTTTAAGATTTTTCACAAGTAAAAGATTGTAAGGACTGAAATTTCATACACAAGTTTCTTTAGGTTACCAACCACTGCTCCTTGCTCTGACTAGAATGAAACTCTAGTCTTACCTTGAGCATAGGAGCTTGTTTATCTAAGTTACTGACAAGTGTTAGCCCTTTAGAGTGCTGTAGCCTTGTCCACTACAGATACTAACCCTCTAGCCACTAACCGGAATTGCAGAGTGGATAGTTCAATAACTACTGTAGAACCACCCACAGCCTGACCATGAAGAGTCTGAAGCCGGCTGTGGCTCTGTGAAACTTCATGGTGAGAAAACCCCTTAACAGGACATACAGGTACTTCTTGGCAACTCTCTCTCTAGCAGAATTATTTAGTAATCCTGCTACATAGAAGACTGGTGTCAACTGCAGTGGACACCCCATAACAACAGGAAACAGAGCCAGCTCTGTTCCCTATTTAACCCTTCAGATGCCTTTACAATCAGAACATCTAAAATGAATGAGAAACTGGTGTATGGCTTCTCACTGGATCAGTAGCCAGCAGTGAGCTCACAGGGTGCCAATCAGTTACAACAGCAGCCGGAAGCATTATGAAGACTCCCATCATGGCCATATCACTCTTTGCCCTGGGCCTAAAGTGATAGGTCAGCCATGTTTGTACATCCAACATAGAAGGGTGTACTAAGAACTATGCCCCCTAGTGGTAAAGTACCGAAGGGGGTGCACTTGGAGTTTGAAGAAAATAGGGGAAAAAAAACAAAAAACTTGCCATTAAAAAGTTACACATTAGTATCCCAACATCTGTAAAGGTCTGAACATTTATTCCGAATGTTGAACACTAGCCCAAAAAAATAAAAATTGATTTTAAGTCCCCTAAAAACTGGAATAAAATGATCAATAAGTTGCAACTATACCAAAACTGTACCAATAACCAGTATACAAAATATGCACCACGTAGGACCAGAAGCACAAAAAAAAAAAAAAAAAAAGTTATTGGTCACAGAAGGCACTGCAGCACAAGTTTAAGTCTGAATTTTTTTATGGTACTAACCTGTACAAAATTTGTTATTGAGCCAAAAAATTGTATCAACCTGCAGAATACAGATATCAATATATGGGGCATGCATGTTTTTACCCTGGTGTGTAGAAACAAACATGTATACAAGTATGTTCGCCCCCCCCCCCCCACGTGGGTGTAAAATATTCTGCACGAAAAAACCCACTAGAGTTTACACACCAAAAAGGTCACAGTAGAACTAAATAAAATTATATATACATAAAGGATGGTACCGCTCCCCAAAAACTGTCTAGATGCCACAGGCACATTGACTAGTATTTTCAGAACTGGCCATTTGCTCTGTTCCTGACAGCTGAAGGCAGGTGCTGGCTGTACCCAACACCATGCATCTACTCTGCCAACAGATTGTGCCTAAGGGTCTGTTCACACATTGTATTGCGGTGCGTACAGTATGCACCACAATACATCATGTGTTTTAGGTGCTCACGCTGCTCAGCACGTATCCCTGCGGTGCGGGGTCAGACCGCTGGCCCCATGGACATGCATTAATGACATGTCACTTCTCTCCACGCATGTACAATACGTGCGTGGGGGGGGGGTGGGGGGGGGGGGGGGGGAGTGGGGGGTGAGAGGTGTGATCCATAGTTCCGTAATTATGGGGCACATTTTGCCACGTATTAAGCGCAATAGGTGGCGAAATACGCTCCAAAGTTAGCCGTGTGAACATCCCCCAACAGGTAATGGCCAAGCTATTTAATAATGTGTCCCTTCAGCTACCAGTCAAATCTGGCCCATTGGCAACAGTGAAAAATAAAGAAATATCTTAGACCAAAGAGACATCCTGTTTTCTCTCCATTCTGTTTCCTCTCCATCCCTCCCGATTAGTAAAGAACTCAAAAGGCTATAATATCAAATTTAATGTTCCTCAGGAGAGATCATTTGCAGAGTAGATTTTACAAAAATATTTAAAAATTAAAAAAACACATTAAAAGCCATTAAAAGTAGAGACTGAAGAACCGGTGCTTGAAAAGAACGACCAGAGAAAAAGTCCATGAGACCGTGGCTGCTGCGGCTCCTCCTCCTCCTCCGTATGCTCCATGTCCTGCGGACTGGCCAGAGAGGTGGAGGAGAACCCAATAAATTCTGTCTGGGAGTCACTGCTCTGAAATAAACATTCAAGTCTATCTTTAGTTGTGCGGACATGACACTCCTCCAGTGGGACGGACACCTTACAAGAACCACTACTACAGGGCAGCTCCTCCGGCTCCCTTGCCTTCCGCTCCAGCTGTTTAACTCTCCGCTGCAGTTTCCTGGGAGGAGAGCTGTGAGGTAGGTGGCATGATGCATCCGACTGCCCCAAAGGAACACTCCTTTCCAAATTCCCGTTGGGTTCGGCTGTTCCCTCTGGGGGCTCTGCAGACACACTGCCCATCTCTATACACAAGGAGTGGTCCAGTTTCAGTTTTTTACAAGGCTCAGGTAAGCTGTCGTGGTCATTCTGAGCAGTTTCTGGAAGTTCCAGGTCTATTGTTCTTTTGGTGTTACTCTCCTTGAGACACAAGTCATTTTGGGGACTCTCAGGGCAACCAGGGGAAGTGTCCATAGGTACAGCCAGTTGGGCAGGAGACACATTCATAGGAGTGGATGTAGTGACCTGGGAACTGAGCGGTTTGGAGAAGTAGTCCGTCACACCGGTGACGCTGCATAAAGACTCCGGAGGACCGGGAACCGGCGAAGTGGTCACGATGACAGAA
>JAODAL010073584.1:0-14684 GCA_025379985.1 Phyllomedusa bahiana
CCTTCAAGAAACTGAATCCTGTGGCACAAACTTCATTGGAGCATGTAAAGAGCTGCAACTTGATGATTTCCTTGTCCAACAATGGATGCACTTGGGTGTTCAACCCCCACATTCATCTCACATGGGAGGATCTTGGAACGCATGATTGGAAGGGCACGCAAGATTCAGACTCAATTTTTGTTGGACACAAGTTTCCTCTAACCCATTGAGATTTTTTGGTTACCTTTCTTGCAGAAGTATCAGCAATAAAAATGGCAGACCACATCATTCCAGTATCTTCGAACCCGATTTCTCCAACCATTCTAAACACCAGCCACACTCCTTACACAGAAGATTGGGACTGTTCCATTCCCCGGGCACTTTGACTGCAGCAACTCTACAACCCGTCAGGGGAAAACAGGTACAACACCTTTCTAATGTATTCTGGGGCCGCTGGAAGTCGGAGTATCTCCACATGCTGCAAAACCGTCACAAGTGGCAGACGTCAAAACCTAACATCCAGGTTGGTGACCTTGTTCTCCTAAAGGATAAAGATGTTCATCATAATGAGTGGCCTATGGGTCTCATCACCAAAGTTCTGCCCAGCGACGATGGAAAGCCTTGCAAAGTGGAGGTTAAGGTGACTAAAGGAGGTTCAACACGTATTTTCTTCCGTCCAATCACTGAACTGGTTCTTCTCCTTGCCAAGAAAGTTGACACCTGAAGAAGGAAGTGTACTATCAGGAACTGTCAGCGGTACCATTCCTATAACTTCTACCACTGGATTTACCAGGGGTTTTGGTGGAAGTTTTTGGCATGTTGCGGCTTCCCAATCCGAAGATGGTTTCCCATTGGATTACTTTCCATCGGAAATGTACTGTTATAGAATCTAGACTTTAACCATTGATATTTTGCATTTTTTTTCTCTTTCTTACAGGTTCAGAGAACATTTTTTTATATTGTGTTATAGTAAAATCAAAAGATTTCAAGGGGATGTCATGTAACATGACTTCATGGTTTTAATTCAGTATTGTAATTTCTATTACTGCTTTGTATTATTCTTAAGTTTGTCCCTCCCCGTCATCCTGTATGTGTGGGTCTGGGTATTCAGCTCCTCCCTCCTCCTAGCACTTTCCATCCTTTCTGTCTCACTCAAGCACTGTATCCTCATTATCTGCATCAGCTCTGTAAAGTTATCATCTTTTCACCTACTACTTTGGTGTAAACTACAAGATTCAGCCTGGAAAAAAACTCCTGTTGTTCTTCATACACGCCGGAGCAGTCGAGTTGTCACTGTCTGACAAGAGTCATAAGTAAGTCTCATACAGTTCAAAACAGATGCTCTACCATTACCACATGGCCTGATGAATATACTACACTTCTTTCAGATAAGAGACAGCATATGTAATGTACTAACGGATAATAAAAGGTAATAATTTGGCACCTATCAATTCACCTGAGGTAACTACACCTGTGCTAGATATACAAATTTAACTGCAAGGTGGTTCTATCAACAAATCAGGACTGGGCAAAAGAGCAAAAAACACTTATCTGTAAAGTATTTCGGATAATAAAAGGTATTTTTTTTGGCACCTTAACAATTCACTCTGAGGAAACTACACAATAGCAGTATTCAAATTTAACTGCAAGTGCTCTATCAACAAACCTGACAGGGCAAAAGTGGCCAAAACACGTATCTGTAAGTATTCTAATAATAAAAGGAATTTTTTGGCACCTAACAAATCACCTGAGGAAACTACACCATTGCTGGATTCCAAATTTCAAAGAGTGTAAAATCAAGATCAAGGAAGCAAATCCAGAGACGGAAGAACAAATGCTATAGAAAGTAAACTAACCCCAAAAAATTCTTATAACTAAATAAAAATAAAAAGATTAAAACATAAATAGTTGTGCCTTTGAAAAGTACTGAAGGGAGAGACAGAAGAAGGGCGATGAAAAAAAGCAAACCTATTAAATCACTTTTTTCTCCATTTATTTACTGAGGAGATGAGCTTCCTGGTGAACAGAGAGATGGAGGAAAACTCCACTTGAAAGTTTCTTAGTCTAACCCAAGAACACGAAGTGCAGCTCCGCCTTAGGAAGATTCAAACAATAGACTAAATCCCCAGTCCAGATGGCATACACCCACGTGTCCTAATAGAGTTACTCTGGATGGTCATTAGATAGACCCCAATTCTTAATATTGTAGGACTGTCCCCCTATTACGGGGTATGTCCCAAAGGATTGGCCGCATGAGCAAATGTGTCCAATAATCAAAAGGGGTCAAAAGTGATCAGGAAACTATACGCATAAGCTTAACCACTGTAGTATGTAAATATGTATGAAGGTTTTCTCAAATGCTATCCTGGAGTATCTCCTGAAAATAAATGCATAATGCCGTTCAGCATGGTTATGGAAGGATCGGTTCCCAGTCAGACTAATCACATCAGCTTCATAAGAGGAAGTCCATTCTAGACTGGATCGTGGTGAGGAACTGGATGTCATATTCTAGATTGTTTTCTAAAGCATTTGATACGGGCACATACAAGGATGGTATATAAAATTAGAATTCTTGGACTGGGGGAAATGTATGCAAAGTAAGAAGAACAGTCTCACTAATAGACACCAAAGGGTAGTAATTAAACGTACATACTCGACTGACGAGCGAGCTGTAACTAGTGGTACACACAATGTCAGTATTGGGTCCTATCCTCTAAACTTTCATTAATGATCTTACACAGGGATTAACACAGAAAGAATATACGATCTTGCAGAACGATACTAACTCTGTAAAGTAATCAACACAATAGAGGATAATGTGTTATTAACAAAGGATCGAGAAAAGATGGAGGCCTGCGGCAGGGAAATGTCATGATTGAGGTTTTAACACTGAAAAAATCAGGTTATCCATGGGGAAGAGAAGTTCCCCCCCCCCATTACATGATTACATGTTAAATGGAAAAACACTGGGTAAAGTGACATAGGATAAAGGAGTTTTTTTTTGGGCTAATCCTTGGTGCGGGCAGTAAACTTAACATGTAAGCCGCCAGTGACATGCAGCAGCAGCAAAGCAAACTAGATCATGGTTTCATTAAAAGCTGACATAGATGCACATGATGAGAACGTTATTCTTCTCCCATTCTACAATCACTGTAGTTAGACCACACATGGAATATTTAGTTGGGGGGTACAGTACTTGGGCACCATGCAAGTTAAAGACATTGTAACATTGAACAGGTACAAAGGCGGCAACAAAAATAATTAAAAGTACTGGGTGGACTACAAGACCCAGAAAGATTAGGCAGGTAGGGTTATTTAGTTTAGAGAAAAGATGCTTCGGGGACAAAATAAATATAGTTTAAATACATCAAAGGTCAATATAGAGATCTCTCCCAAGATTTATTTATACCCAGGGGAGCCCACCTTTGGTATCTAGAACAACTTGTGCATCCTCTACGTCTTGAGGAACGAAAAGTTTCCTACACAGAACATCGAAAGCGATTCTTACTGTAATAGCAGTGAACATGGAAATCTCTGCCAGAGGCACTTGTCCATGCTGAAATTCAATAACTGAGTTCAAAAATGAGTTTAGGATCATTTCTGGTAGCGTAATAATATAACAATTATAGTGCTAGGATTGCAGAGAGGGGGTCATTGATGCCAGCGGGATTTTTCTGATTGCCAATTGGAGTCATAAGAATTTTTTCCCTAAAATGAGGACAATTGGGCTTCACCTCATTGGTGGTTTTTTGCCTTCCTCTGGATCAACACCTTAGCACTAAAAGGCTGAACTAATCGGACGATCTTGTCTAATTTAGCCTATACAAACTACTGAAAACTATGAAAATTCAAGTTGGCTTCTATCAACAATCTGACCTAGCAAAAGTTGCAAAAAAACACGTATCTGTAAGTGTATTCGGATAATAAAAGGTATTTTTTGTCACATATCAAATTCACCTTGGTAACCTACAACAAATGCTGGATTCAATTTCATCTGCCAGTGTGGCTCTATCAACAAACACTGGAATTGTCAACCAAGTGCAAAAACACTATCTGTAAATGTATTCGATAATTACAATAATTTTTTTGGCACTATCAACTCACCTGTGAACTATCACAATGCTTGGATTCAATTTAACTGCAAGGTGCTCTATCAACAAATTCTGACTGGGCAAAACTGCAAAAAGACACGTATCTGTATCTGCTAAATTTCGATAATAAAAGGTCTTTTTTGGCACCTATCAAATTCAACTGAGGTAACTACACCAATTGCGTGGATCAAATTTTAACAGCAAGCTGTGGCTCTATCAACAAATCTGGACTGGCAAAAGTGCAAAAAACACGTATCTGTAATGTAATTCGATAATAAAAGGTATTTTTTTGGCACCTATCAAATTCCGTTAACTACACAATTGCTGGATCAATTTTAACTGCAAGGATGGCTCCTATAAACAAATCTGGACTGGGCAAAAGTGCAAAAAACACGTAACTGTAATTTATTCGATAATAAAAGGTTTTTTGGCACCTATCAATTCACCTGTGGTAACTACACAATTCTGATTCAAATTTTACTGCAAGGTGGCTCTATCAACGAAATCTTTGACTGAGCAAAAGTGCAAAAACACGTAATCTGAAATTGTATTCCGGATTAATAAAAGGAAATTTTTTGGCACCATATCAATCTACCTGTGGTGACTATAAAATTGCAGTATTCATATTTATAGTGCAAGGTGCGCCTCAATGAACAAAGCTGTAGGCGCAAAGTAAAAAAACACGTATCTGAAATTTATTCGGAAATACAAGGTATTTTTGGCACTATTTTTTCATTTTTATCTTTCAATTCACTTTGTGCGACTACAGAATGCAGTATTCACATTAAGTGGCAAGGTGCCTCATGAACAAAGCTGTATGCTATCAAGTGAAAACACACAGTATCTGTAATGTATTCGGATAATAAAATGTATTTCTCTTGTGGCACCCTTTCAATTCACCTTGGTAACACCACAATTGCACCAGGATTCACATTTAACTGCAAGGTGCTCTAACAACAAATCTGACGGGCAAAAGTTGCAAAAAACGTTCAGTAATGTTATTCGGATAATAAAAGGTATTTTTTGGCACTAATCATTCACCTGTGCGTAACTACACAAACTGCTGGATTCAAATTATCTATCTAGCAAGGTGTCTCAATCAACAAATCTGAGACTGGCAAAAGTGCAAAAACACCATCTGTAATGTATTCCGATAATAAAGGTACTTTTGCACCAACATATCACCTTTGGTACACAACACAACGTGCTGCGAGTCGCCGATTTAACTGTCAAGTGGCCTCCTAACAACAATCGGACTGGCAAAAGTGCAAAAACACGTATCTGCGTAATGTATTCGCGAGTAATAAAAAGGTTATTTTTTAGGCACCTATCAAATCACACATGTGGTACTTACACAATTGCTGGATGACAAATTTACACTGCCAAAGGTGGCTCTATCAACATATCTAGACCTGGGCAAAAGTGCAAAAAACACGTATCTGTAAAGTATTCGCTGAATAAAAGGTATTATTTGGCACCTATCAATTCACCTTGGTAACTACGGATTCAAATTAACTGCAAGTGGCTCTACATCAACAATCTGGTCTGAGCAAAAGTTCAAAAAACACTATCTGTAATATATTCGATAATAAAAGGTATTTTTTTGGCACACATGGATGGACCATTGCTGATTCAAATTTAACTGCAAGGTGGCCTCTATAAAAAAAACTGGACTGGAAAAATGCAAAAAACACGTATCTGTAATGTATTCGGATAATAAAAGGTATTTTTGCACCTATCAATTTCACCTGTGGTCAATTACACAATTGCTGATTCAAGTTAACTGCAAGGTGGCTCTATCAACAAATCTGACTGGCAAAGTGCAACAAACACGTAATCTGTAATGTAATTCGGATAATAAAAGGTATTTTTTGCCACCTATCAATTCACCTGTGGTAACTACACATTGCTGGATTCAAATTTAACTGCAAGGTGGCTCTATCAAACAAATCTGGACTGGGCAAAAGTGCAAAAAACACGTATCTGTAATGATTCGGATAATAAAAGTATTTTTTTGGCACCTATCAATTCACCAGTTGTAACTACACAATTGCAGGATTCAAATTTAACTGCAAGGTGGCTCTATCAACAAATCTGGCTGGCAAAAGTGCAAAAAACACGTATCTGTAATGTATTCGGATAATAAAAGGTATTTTTTGGCACCTATCAATTCACCTGTGGTAACTACACAATTGCTGATTCAAATTTAACTGCAAGGTGGCTCTATCAACAAATCTGGACTGGCAAAAGTGCAAAAAACACGTATCTGTAATGTATTCGGATAATAAAAGGTATTTTTTGGCACCTATCAATTCACCTGTGGTGACTACACAATTCACTAATCACATTTAAGTGCAAGGTGCCTCAATGAACAAAACTGTAGTGCCCAAAGTCACAAACTCGATCTGTAATGTATTCGGATAATAAAAGGTATTTTTTGGCACACTATCAATTCACCTGTGATTAACACACATTTGCTGGATTCAAATTTAACTGCAAGTTGCTCTATCAACAAATCTGGACTGGAACAAAAGTGCAAAAAACACGTATCTTTATGTTTCGGATACTACAAGGTATTTTTGGCACCTTTCATTTCACCTGTGTGACTACAAAAATTGCCGAATTCACATTTTTAAGTGCAAGGTCCTCAATGAACAAAGCTGTAGTGCGCCAAAGTCAAAAACACGTACCTGAAATTAATCGATAATACAAGTATTTCTGGCACCATTCATCACCTGTTGGTGACTACAAAATTGCTGTATTCACATTTAAGTTGCAAGGTGCCTCAATGAACAAAGCTGTAGTGCGCCAAAGTCAAAAAACACGTATCTGAAATTTTATTCGATATACAAGGTATTTTTGCACCTATTCAATTCACATGTGGTGACTACAAAATTCATGTTATTCACATTTAAGTGCAAGGTTGCCTCAATGAACAAAGCTGTAGTGCGCCAAAGTCAAAAAAACACGTATCCTGTAATGTAATCTGATAATAAAATGAAATTTTTTGGCACCTATCAATCTTCACCTGTGGGAAGTAACTACACAATTGCTGGATTCAAATTTAACTGCAAGGTTGTTCTTCAACCAATCTGGACTGGGAAAAGTGCAAAAAAACACGTATCTGTAAATTTATTCGGATACTACAAGGATTTTTGTGCACCTATCATTCACCTGTGGTGACTACAAAATTGCGTATCACATTTAAGTGCAAGGTGCCGTCAATGAACAAACTGTAGTGGCGCCAAAGTCAAAAAACACGTATCTTACTGATTCGGATAATAAAAGGTATTTTTTTGGCACCCTATCATTCACTTGTGGTGACTACACAATTTGCATGGATTCAAATTTACTGCAAGGGCTCTATCAACAAATCTTCGGGGGGGACTGGTAAAAGTGCAAAGAAAACACGTAATCTTAATGTATTCGGATAATAAAAGGTATTTTTGGCACCTTCCAAATCACCTGTGGTGACCTACAAAATTGCTGTTATTCACATTAAGTGCAAGTGTGCCTCATGAACATACCTGTAGTGCGCAAAATTCAAAAAACACGTATCTGAAATTTATTCGGATAATACAAGGTATTTTTGGCACCTTTCAATTCACCTGTGGTGACTACAAAATTCATGTATTCACATTTAAGTGCAAGGTGCCTCAATGAAGAAAGCTATATTGGAGCGCACAAGTAAAAAAACACGTATCTGTAATCGTTTTCAGATAATAAAAGGTAATTTTGGCACTTTTTCAATTCACCAGTGGTGACAACACAATTGCAGGATTCAAGTTTAACTGCAAGGTGGCTCTATCAACAAAATTCTGGACTGGGAAAAAGTGCAAAAAAACGTATATGTAATGTATTCGGATTAAAAAAGGTTTTTTTTGGCACCTTTCAATTCACCTTTGTGACTACAAAATTGGCTATATTCACATTTAAGTGAAAGGTGCCTCAATGAAACAAAGCTGTATTGCCCAAAGTCAAACACGTATCAGTTAATGTATTTCGGATAATAAAAGGTATTTTTTAGGCATCTATCATTCACCTTGGTGACTACACAATTGCAGTATTCAAATTTAAGTGCAAGGTGCCTCAATGAACAAAGCTGTAGTGCGCCAAAGTCCAAAAACACGTATCTGTAATGTATCGGATAATAAAAGGTATTTTTTGAGCACCCATCAATTCACCTTATGGTAAGTAAACAATGTGCTGGATTCAAATTTAACTGCAAGGTCTCTATCAACAAATCTGACCTGGAAAAAGTGCAAAAAACATTTCTTTAATTTATTCGGATAATAAAAGGAATTTTTGGCACCTTTTAATTCACCTGTGGTGACTAAAAAATTGCAGTATTCACATTAAAGTGCAAGGTGCCTCAATGAACAAAGCTGTAGTGCGCCAAAGTCAAAAAACACGTATCTGTAATGTATTCGGATAATAAAAGGTATTTTTTTGGAAACTATCAATTCCCCAGTGTTGACTACAAAATTGCAGTATTCCACATTTAAGTGAAAGGTACCTCAATGGAACAATAGCAGTAGTGCGCCAAAGTAAAAATCACGTGTCTTAATTATTCGATAAAAAAGGTATTTTATTGGCACCTATCACTTCACCTGTGGTGACTACAAAAATTGCACTATTCACTTTAAGTGCAAGGTGCCTCAATGACCAAAACTGTAGTGCGCCAAAGTCAAAAAACCCGAATCTGTAATGTATTCGGATAATAAAAGGTATTTTTGGCAACCTATCAATCACCCGTGGTAACTACACATTGCTGGATTCAAATTTAACTGCAAGGTGGCTCTATCAACAAATCTGACAGTACAAAAGTGCAAAAAACACGTATCTGTAATGGTATTCGGTATACTACAAGGTATTTTGGCACCTTTCAATTCACCTGTGGAGACTACAAAATTGCCGATTCACATTTAAGTGCTAGGTGCCTCAATGAACAAAGCTGTAGTTGCGCCAAAGTCAAAAAAACACGACCTGAAATTTATTCGGATAATACAAGGTATACTGGCACCTTTCAATTCACCGTTGTGACTAGAAAATTGCTGTATTAACATTAAGGTGCAAGGTGCATCAATGAACAAAGCTATAGTTGCGCCAAAGTCAAAAAACACGTATCTGAAAAGTATTTCAGATAATAAAAGGTATTTTTTGGCACCTATTAATTCACCTGTGGTGACTACACAATTGCTGGATTTCAAATTAACTGCAATGTGGCTCATCAACAAATCTGACTGGGTAACAGTGCAAAAAACACGTTATCTGGAATGTAATCGAAATAAAAGGTATTTTTTGGTCCACCTTTCAAATTCACCTTTGGTGACTACAAAATTGAAGTATTCACAATAAGTGCAAGTGCCCTCAAGAACAAAGCTGTAGTGCGCCAAAGTCAAAAAACCCGATCTGGTAATGATTCGGATAATAAAAGGTATTTTTTGGCACCTAATCAATTCACCTGTGGTAACTACACATTGCTGGATTCAAATTTAACTGCAAGGTGGTTTCATCAACAAATCTGGACTTGGGAAAAGTCAAAAAAACAGTATCTGTAATGTATTCGGGATACTACAACTATTTTTTGGCACCTATCAATTCACCTGTGGTGACTACAAAATTGCCGATTCACTTTAAGTGCACAGGTGCCTCAATGAAACAAAGCTGATGCGCCAAACTCAAAAAACACTATCTGAAATTTATTCGATAATAAAAGTATTTTTTGGCACCTTACAATTCACCTTTGGTGACTACCAAATTGCAGTATTCACTTTAAGTGCCAAGGTGCCGCAATGAACAAAGCTGATTGCGCCAAAGTCAAAAAACACGTATCTGACTGTATTCGATAATAAAAGGTATTTTTGGTACCTTTCAATTACACCTGTGGACTAAAAAATTGCCTGTATTCACATTTAAGGCAAGGTCCTCAATGAACAAAGCTGTAGTGCGCCAAGTCAAAAAACACGTATCTGTCATGGTATTCGGAAAATAAAAGGTATTATATTTAGCACCTATCAATTCACCTGTGGTGAATACAAAATTGCAGTATTCACATTTAAGTACAAGGTGCCTTATGAACAAAACTGTAGTGCGCCAATGTCAAAAACACGTATCTATAATGTATCGGAATAATAAAAGCGTGATTTTTTGGCACCTATCAAATTCACTTGTGTGACAACACAATTGCTGTTTCAAATTTAACGCTAGGGGCTCTATAACAAATCTGGAACTGGAGGTAAACAGTGGCAAAAAAACACGTATCCGCTAATGTATTCGGATAATAAAAGGATATTTTTGGCACCTTCAATTCACCTGGGTGACTCAAAATTGCTGTAATCACATTAAAGTGCAAGGTGCCTCAATGAACAAAGCTGTAGTGCCGCCAAAGTCAAAAACACGTATCTGAATTTTAAACGATAATACAAGGTATTTTTGGCACCTTTCAATCACCTGTGGTGACTACAAAATTCATGTATTCACATATAATGCAGTGCCTCAATGAAGAAAGCTATAGTGCGCCAAAGTAAAAAATTACGTATCTGTAAATGTATTCGATAATAAAAGGTATTTGGCACTTCTTTCAATTCACCTGTGTGAATACACACTTGCCTGGATTCATTTAACGTGCTAGGCTGGCTCTATCAACAAATCTTGGACTGGGAAAAAGTGCAAAAAAACGTATATGTAATGTATTCGGATTAAGAAAAGGTCTTTTTGGCACCCTTTCATTCACCTTTGGTGACTACAAAATTGCATATATTCACATTTTAAGTGCAGGTGCTCAATGAACAAAGCTGTAAGTGCGCCAAAGAGTAAAAAATTACGTTATCTGTAATGTATTCGGATAATAACAGTATTTGCACTTTTCAATTAACCTGTGGTGACCTACAAAATGCTGTATTCACATTTAGAGAAAGGTGCCTCAATGAACAAATCAGTATGCGCCAAAGTCAAAAAACACGTATTGTAATGGTAAAATCGTATACTAAAAGGTATTTTTTTGGCATCTATCAATTCACTTGGTGACTACAAAATGCAGTATTCACATTTAAGTGCAAGGTGTCTCATGAACAAAGCTGTAGTGCTCCAAAGTCAAAAAACACATTATCGTAATGTATCGGCATAATAAAAGGTATTTTTTGCACCTATCAATTCCAACCTGTGGAACTATACACAATTGCATGGATTCAAATTTAAGACTGCAAGGTGTTTCCTATCACAAATCTGGACAGGAAAAAGTGCAAAAAAACACGTCTCTAAAATTGTATTCGGATATAAAAAGGTATTTTTGGCATCTTTTAATTCACCTGGTGGTGACTAAAAAATTGCAGTATACACATTTAAGTGCAAGGTGCCTCAATGAACAAAGCTGTAGTGCGCCAAAGTCAAAAAACACGTGTTCTGTAATGTTATCTGATAAAAAAGTAATTTTTTGGCACCTAATTAATTCACTATTTTACCTTGAGGTGACTACAAAATTGCAGTATTCACATTTTAAGTGCAAGGTGCCACAATGAACAAAACTGTAGTGCGCCAAAGTACAAAAAACACGAATCTGTAATGTAATTCGTAAAATAAAAGGTATTTTTTCCACCTATCAATATCACCTGTATGGTAACTACACTTTTGCTGGATTCAAATTTAACTGCAAGGATGCACTATGCAACAAATATGGACTGGACAAAAGTGCAAAAAACACGTATCTGTAATGTATTTGGATACTACAAGGTATTTTTGGCACCTTTCAATTCACCTGTGGTGACTAGAAAATTGCCGTATTTCCACATATAAGTTGCAGTGCCTCAATGAACAAAGCTGTATGCGCAAAACAAAAAACAAAAAATAACACGCACAATAATAACAAAAACGCCCACACAGAGAAAGTAATAAAATAACACCAAAAAAAAACACGAACAACAAGGACCAAACAAAAGACAAAACAATTACACTAACTCGAACTCCTTGTACTGAAATATTAATTCGATACAACCAGGTATATCAGGCAACCTTCATTCACCTGTGGTGACTAGAAAATTGCTGTTATTCACATTAAGTGGCAAGGTGCCTCAATGAACAAAGCTGTAGTTGCCCAAAGTCAAAAAACACATATCTGAAATTTATATCGGATAATACAAGGTATTTTTTGGGCACCTTTCAATTCCACCTGTGTGACTAACAAAATTGCTCTATTCTCATTTAAGTGCAAGTGCCTCAATGAACAAAGCTGTATGCGCCTAAGTTAAAAAACACGTACCTGTAATGTATTCGGAGTAATAAAAGGTATTTTTTTGGCCACCGATCAATTCACCTGTGGTAACTACAAAATTGCTGTATTCACATTTAAGTGCACGGTGCCTCAAATGAACAAAGCTGTAAGTGCCCAAAGTCAAAAAACACGTATCTGTAATGTATTCGGCATAATAAAAGGTATTTTTTGGCACCTATCAATTCACCGGTGGTGACTACAAAATTGTAGTAGTCCACATTTTAAGTGAAAGGTGCTCAATGAACAAGCTGTATTGCGCCAAAGTCTAAAAAACACGTATCTGAAATTTATTCGGATAATACAAGGTATTTTTGGCACCTTTCAATTCACCTGTGGTACTACAAATTTCTCCTATTCACACGTAAGTGCAATGGGGGGGGGGGGTACTCAATGAAACAAGCTGTGTGCGCCAAAGTCTAAAAACACGTATCTGTAATGTATTTGATAATAAAAGGTATTTTTGGTACCTTTCAATTCACCTGTGTGGACTAAAAAATTGCTGTATTCACATTTAAGGTCAAGGTGCCTCAATGAACAAAGCTGAAGTGCGCCGAAGTCACAAAAACACGTATCTTGAAATTGGGAATTCGTAATAACAGTTTTTGGGTACCTTTCAATTTCACCTGTGGTGACTAAAAAATTGCTGTATTCACTATTTAAGTGCAAGGGTGCATCAATGACAAAGCTGTAGTGCCCAAAGTCAAAAACACGTATCTGTCATGTATTCGGATAATAAAAGGTATTTTTTAAGCACCTATCAATTCACCTGTGGTGAATACAAAATTACAGTATTTCACATATAAGATGCAAGGGGCCTTAAATGAACAAAACTGTAGTGCGCAAAGTCAAAAAACACGAATCTATAAATGTCATTCGATAATAAAAGGTATTTTTTGGCACTTATCAATTCACCAGTGGTGACTAACACAAGTAGCTGATCAAAATTAACTGCAAGGTGCTCTATCACCAATTCTGGACTTGTTAAAAGTGCAAAAAACCCGTATCTGTAAGTTATTTCGGATAATAAAAGGTAATTTTTGGCACCTTTCAAATCACCTGTGGTGACTACAAAATTGCTGTATTCACATTAAAGTGCAAGGAGCCTCAATGAACAAAGCTGTAGTGCGCCAAAGTCAAAAAATACACGTATCTGAAATTATTCGGTAATAAAAGGGATTTTTGGCACCTTAAAAATTTACCCGTGGTGACTAAAAATTCTGTATTACATTTTAAATGCAAGGTGCCCAAGGAAAAAGTATGGCCCAAAAATAAAAAAACGTACTGTAATGTTTTTGGATAATAAAAAAGGATTTTTTGGCACTTTCAATTACCGTGGGTACACAATTTTGGATTCAATTTAACTGCAAGGTGGCTCTATCAACAATCTGGACTGGGAAAGTGCAAAAAAACGATTGTAAAGATTTTGGGTAAAAAAGGTTTTTTTTTTACCTTTAATTTCCCCTTTGGTGACCCAAAAAAATTTTATCACATTAAGTGCAAGGTGCCTCAATGAAAAAAGCTGGTCGCCAAAGTAAAAAAAAAGTATTTATGTATTGGTAATAAAGGTTTTTTGACCTTTTATTACTGTGGGGTACAAATTTTCGTATTACATTAAGTGAAAGGTGCCCAAGACAAAGCGTGTGGCCCAAATAAAAAACTTTCGTAAGTTTCGGTTTTTAAAAGGATTTTTTTGGGCCCATCAATTCCCTGGGTAACTACACAATTTTGGATTCAAATTTTAAATCAAAGGTGGTTCTATCAACAAAAACTGACTGGGAAAAAATCAAAAAACACTTCTTAATGTATTCGGGTATAAAGGGATTTTTTGGGACCTATCAATTCCCCTGTGGGACTACAAAAATTGCCGTATTCACATTTAAAGGGAAGGTGCCCCCAAGAAAAAAAGCTGTAGTGGCCAAAAATCAAAAAACGTACCTGAAAATTTTTTCGGAAAAATAAAGGGGGGATTTTGGACCTTTCAATTACCTTGGGACTCAAATTGTGATTCAAATTTTAAGGGAAAGGGCCCCAAAACAAATTATGGAAAAGTCAAAAACACTATCTGTAATTATTTAATTTTAAAAGGTATTTTTTGGGCCCCCAAACAATTCCCTGTGGACTACAAAAATTGAGATTCAAATTTAATGCAAGGTGGGCCCCAAAAAACAAAAACTGATGGCCCAAAAAGTAAAAAAAACACGTATCTGTAATTATTGGAAATAAAAGGGTTTTTTTTTGGTTAATTCACTTGGTAAAAAAATTGCGGGGGAAAATTTTTAAGAAAAGGGGGCCAAAAACAAACTGGATGGGAAAAAGTGAAAAAAACTATCTGTAATGTATTGGAT
>JAODAL010073585.1:0-14683 GCA_025379985.1 Phyllomedusa bahiana
AAACTGTCGCCCCTTGTGATTTGACAAGAAAAGGCCCGGTCCGCATCTTGTCCGCTCCTCCTCCGTCCTGGGGGACCTTTTGTTTCAGAGGTCCAACGATCGTTCCAAAACAAAACACCACAATGCTCATGCTAAAAGGGGCATTGCCGCCCCCTGACCATTTGCTGGCTTCTTCAAAATTTAAGGAGGTGCAAGCTCTTCACCTGCCTCCACTCTCGTGGCTCAACACCCGAGCCCACCGCTGCTTGTCAGGCCATGTGTCACTTTCGACGCTAAGGGCATTTGCGCTGCCACAATTGGCTGGAAAATGTGGGGGGTGGAATTCCACTTTTTTCCAGTCAAAAATGGACGGTTTTACGGGGGGGCCGACTGACGCCGCAACGCACCAGGGGGGATAAAGCAGGTGCAACGGCGGAAGTGCGAACTTAGCCCTTGAGCCTCCCTCACGGGCACCCCCAACCCCGGTACCTTTAGAAATTTCTGGACGCAAGGTTCATGAATGCCGGGCGGGGATTGCTCTACCTACTGATCATAAGGGGGCCACAGATTTCGCCCGTTTTCCACACCACCTTGCCGGCCAAGGTTCTTGGACCCAGCCAGCCTGGGTCTCGTTGGGGAGACCGCCCAGCTCCGCCTGTTGTGCCGTCCCCCAAAGACAGTTAAATTTTCAACACCCGTTCCGGCACGTGAGCCACCAGGAGAACCCAGCCCACCCCTAAATTTTGAAGAGTGTGCGCCGAGCCGAAGCCACGCACCCCCAAGACACCACCCACAACCCCATGACTTCACAAGATAACGGTTTGGCCGTGCTTCTAGTCCTGTGGGGGCAGATGGATTTTTCCCCCGGCCACGACAACCGCGCTTAAATTTTTTAGAGACACGTGGGTGGCCACAGGGGCGGCTTTTTTTTGGCAAAGAAAAGCCCGCCGGCATCGAAATTGGGGCAGGCGAGGGGCCTACTGGCGGAACCCACTTTGTCCACCAACGGGAAAAGGGAACATATCCAAGGGCCAAAGCCTGGGAATGCCGACATCAGGGTTTTTTGGGTTTTGGGGGGTTTGGGTTAAATGTTTCTTCTGCTCCCCCAAACCCGGGAAAACAGAAGGTGGCTGCTAACGGCCCTGTACGGGGTGCAGGCGTCAAACTTGGGGAAGGGGAAGGGGGAGGATGGGTCGCTGGTGGTGCGGGTGGTACTCGGGCGTCGGTGGAGGCTGAAGCGGAGGCTGACCCTAAATCATGACTCTGAGAGACATGGGCACTGAGGAACGCTTGGGGGTGGGGGAAAGGGGAGGAGGCGGAGACAGAGGTGTGACAGTGGTTGGAGCCCGGCGTCGGTCTGGCCTTTTTTGGCCAAGTGTTCCCTCCATTTCAACTAAATGCATTCGCTGCATGTGACTAGACATGTTGGTGGTGGTTAACCCACCTAAGGTTCTTGCCTCTAACTTATGCGTTTACGGCATAGGCGGCATATGACATCGCTAGGGGGAATCAGAGGCTTGGTCAAAGAAGGCCCGGGCTTGAGAGGTCCTGGCCCTTTTTTGCGGCAATAAGCGAGGAGCGGGGTTTTGCGCTGACCGTGGCTGGCGGAATCATATCAGCGTACTTGTGTGACCGCCCTCTCCCTTTTTGAGGGAACCCGTACGACACTACCCCATCGTCTTCCTCCTCGTCCAGTGATGAAGCGCTCGCAAGCAAATTCTGCTGAAAAGACCACATTGGATCCGCAATGTCGTCATCATCATCAACACAGGTGACTTGGTCGTCCTGACATTCTGCATCCAGGAGCTGCAGGCTACAAGCAAGAGGGATTTGCAAGGCTTTTGCCGACCGCCCGGGATTTTTTGCCGATTGACCGGCTTCCTTCTCCTCCTTTCTGATGGCATCAGTAATGGGCGTCAGAGCAGAGAAAATCATCCTCTTTGGCCTCTTGATCTTTTAACATGCCTTCTGACCCCAACCGCATTTTGTCATCAAAGAGGGCTTCACAAAATGGATTATCCACATGGTGGGTACACGAGTTGACATTGGGCTGCTTCATGTTGGACGGGTGCTGGTGATGCTGATGACCACATTGTGGCCGTGACTGGGAGGACGAGGAGGGAAGACTGCTGGATGCAGGGTTTTTATTAACCACTGAAGGACAGATTGGCGACGATGTTTTATTACGAGATTCACAGGGCCCTGACCCAGCGATGACAGGCCCCGAAGGTCCTGCAAAATGACGATCCGCTGGCATGCGTGTTGTCGCCAGCACTGGAAGGAGCACCTTCTCTCGTACCTCTACCTCCATGTCCTACCCCCCTCTTTGCTCGCTTACCACCTGAATTTCGCTCCATGTTCAGAAATATAAAAATTTGAAGGTAGGAAAAGTTTTGGAAAGTCTCTTATTAAAAAACGGCAAAACATAGCTATTCTCAAATCCCTCACCTCAAAACAAAATTGCTGGATTCAAATAAACTCAAATAGATCTAAAACAAAGGTGGCCTCCCAAAGTCAAAAAACACTTATCTTTATGATTTGTATAAACAAGATTTTTTTTTGGCACTTTAAATTCACCGTGGTGACATAAAATTCTGTAAAATTTTTAAGTGCAACGCCTCAATGAACAAACGTAGTGCGCCAAATTCAAAAAAACTATCTTTTATATTTTCTATAATACAAGATTTTTTTGGGCACCTTTCAATTTCACCTGTGGTGACTATAAAATTGCTGTATTCAAATTTAAGTGAAGGTGGATATATCAACAAAGGGGGAAGGGCAAAATTGAAAATAAACCCTACGAAATGTAACGATAACAAAAGTTGATTTTTGCACCTAACAAAGAGACCTCAGTTAACAAAAAGAGTGTACCATAATTAGCTCCCAAATATCCGGGAAATATTTCAATAGAAAACTGTTAATAAAAAAGCTTTGCAGTGAATGTCACACTAATCTTGTGAACTTTATCCATATTCTTTATAGAGCTTGTCTAATTCTATAATACAAGATATTTTTGGCCCTTTAAATTTCACCTGTGGTGACTAAAAAAATTTGCTGGATTAAAATTTTAAAGTGCAAGGGGGATATATCAACAAAGGGGAATGGCAAAATTAAAAAATGAACACCAATCTGAAAAGTATACTGAAAAAAAAAAGTGGTTTTTTTTTCACCTAAAAAAAGGGGGAACCGCGTTACTAAAAAGATTTATCCTAAAATTCAGGCCCCCCCAATACCAGGAAATATTTCAATAGAAAACTTTTAATAATAAAGCTATTCAGTAAATTTCTACAAAAAGGGCCACATTATGAATCCTGAGGGGTCGGGCCACCTTTTCCCCCCAGTTTTCCGGCGGAATCGCGCCGATTTATTGGGGGCCCCCGGGGCGCCTCATACAACAATTAAAGCCCCCTGCCCGGCCTCGCCATGTTTTAGGCGCAGTGGGGGCCCAAAGGGCCGTGGGGCCCTGCGCCTAGGATTGGGCCCCGGGAGGTTGTGCGGTATAATTTTGGGAAAAGCCCCGCCGCGCCTCCCAGTGTGGGGGCCAGTACGGGACCGAGGCGCAGTGCGTGGCGCCTATGATTCGCCGCGGGGGTAGCGCACTCAACTTTGGGGAAAAGTTCCCCTGCGTCTCGCCATGAGTGTGGGCACGTGCGGGGACAGGGGGCGCAGGGGGGGGCCTACGCCGTGGGGGGACTGCACCGAAAAACATTCCGAGGGCGAGACAGGCGGAACAGCGAGAAACATTCCAATTCGTGCGGAGTATAATAAAAAATCGCCTTTAAAAAGGGGCGGTCAACATTCTCGGGAAAAACTGAAACCAAAAAAATTTAAAAAATACAAAAAAACAAAATCACTTTTCCAATACCAATCAAGAAAAAGGATATTAGAAATTGCCAAAAAATAAGTTTTTCAAAACAGAAAGCTTTTCTATTGGTGGGCCCAAAACCGGCCAATCAAAAAGGAGCACAGGAACCATTAAAACCTGGGGGAAGTTTAGACCAATCAAATCTACGGGGGGTATTAAAAAAACAGTAAAAATGCTAAAAAGACTTATTGGTTAAGCTACCGGGACTTGGCTACTCCCCAATCAAATAGGAGCGACAGGCCCCATCTAGCCTAGGAAATTATTTACCAAATAGAAAAGGAGCGACAAAGACCAATTCAGTCTAGGGAAATTTAGACCAATCAAAATCCACGGGGGGATAATTCAAAATACATAAAAAGACAGAAAAAACTGATTGGCTGAGCTAGGGGTCTTGCTATCCACCAAATCAGGGTGCGAGCTATTTCTCCCTTTAAATGTCAAAGAGAGAGGGGCGCACTGAAATCTGGGCGCTCAGCCCCTGCGGCATGAAATTAATAAAAAAATTATTTTTATTAAATGTAAAACATTACAGATAAAGACCGAACCTTTTTTAAAAATAAAGCATTAAAAACCCGAAAAATGTTTTTGTCGCCGAGACCGCGCTACTGGGGAAATTTGCAATACAAGAACCGCCGGGAAATACAGAATTAAAATTGTTTAAGCTTTTTCTGATTGGTCGGCAAAACCACCAAAAACAAATGGGAGCGAAAATACCCTTTATAACATGGGGGGAATTGCCCAATCAAATAGGAGCGACAATTCCCTTTAACCAGAGAAAAATTGCCCAAATCATATTCAAAGGCGGGACTTTTTAAAATTAGTAAAAATTCAGAAACAGCTGTTTGGGTTTTTGAAGCGGGGGCTCGCCACTTAGCCAATCAAAGCGCGAGCTATTTTTCTCATAGAGTTTTTTGGGAAAAAGAAATTCTAGCGTGCTCTTATTGGGCTAATTTAAAAAAGGGGCGCCGTTTTTTTTGGAAATCAAATTTAAACTACAGAATTTTCCCCAAATTGTATATAAAAAAATGAAAATAGGGGGGGTAAGGGAAAAAAAATTTTAAATCAATAAAATCATTTTATTTCTTTTTTTTCGTTAGCCAAAAATCAAAGTATGGGCAACGAAAAAAAAAAAATAAACATGATTTTATTGATTTAATATTTTTTTTCCGTTACCCCCATTTTATCATTCTTTTATATACACATCGGACGACTCGTTTTTTAAATTTGATTTCGGCCATTACAGTTTTTATTTCAGATTGCATTAGAAAACCCTAGTCCAAATAACGGGGCCCCCTTTTTAAATTACCAACAAAGAGCCCCAATTTCTTTTTCCCCATAGAACTCTATGAAAAGTACTCCCTCTGATTGGCAAAGCTGGAAGCCCCCGCCCCTTCAACCAACACTCTTTCTGCATTTTTTCTCATTTTGGGGGGGGGGCTGTCCCCCTTGAATATATTGGGCAATTTTTCTCCCTAGATATAATGGGACATTTCGCTAATATTCTTTATTGGGCAATTCTCCTCCTAGGTTTATAATGGACATTTTCGCTCCCCATTTTATTGGCTGGTATATGCCGCCAATGAGAATACTTTAAACAATTTGAATTACTGTATTTCCCCCCATCTCCTATTGCAATTCTCTATGTAGCCCGGGGGCTCGGGGACAAACGCGTTTTCGTTTTTTAACTGCTTTAAATTTGTAAAGAAGGTTCGGCTTTTTTATCTGAAATGTTTGACACTTAAAAAAAGATTTTATGATTAATACTTCATGCCGCACGGCGCGAGCGCCGAGATTTCAGAGCCCCATCTCTCCATAACTAAATTTGGGAAAATAGTCCACTCTGATTGGCTGGGGTAGCCAAGCCACCCCTACCAGCCAATCAGCCTTTTCTGTCTTTTTACTGTATTTTGAATTATCCCCCGGGGAATTCTGACTGGTCTAAACCCTTTTCCTAGACTAAATGGGACTTTGTCGCTCCTATTCTATTGGCCGAGCTAGCAACCCCCGAAAAATCAGCTAATCACTCTTTTTTGTCTTTTTTTCTGTATTTTAATTATCCCCCTGGATTTGATTGGTCAATCCTTTCCCCTGGTTTTAATGGGTTTACTTCCCCTATTCTGATTGGGTGTTTTTTTGCCCACCAATGAAAAGGTTTCAGAATTTGAAATTTCTGTATTTCCCGGGAATTTCCAATATCATAAAACTTGATATTTCCCGTTCTAGAGTTTTTGGAAAATGTTTTTTTTTTAAGTATGTTTATTTTTTACGTTCAGCCTTTTCTACCTGTTTTCCCCCCCCTTTTAAAGGCAATTTTTTTTTTGGAATCATACTCCTCTGACGACGGAGCGCCGAGATTTCTGTCGCGATCTTTGATCTGCTTCCTCCATTTTTTATCCTGCTTCACTTTTCCTCTGTCGGAGGATTTTTGACCAAAAAAAAAACCCGGTCCCGCCTTCAGTTTTCCGAGCGCTGCACTGCCCCGCTTTCCGACCGCCACGTCAGCCCGGGTTTTTTTGGGCGCCCGCTTTCCCCCCCCGGAACACCTACCCCGCGCCTACACCCCCGCCCCCCAAATGCCCCCCCTTTATGCGGGGGGGCAGCGAAAGTCGATCACTGCTCTAACCGAATCCCCCGCCGACAGCGGATTCGGGGTGGGAGGCGCAGTATACCCAAAAAACGGGGGAAAACCCCCATCATGTCGCCCTAAGTCTTGGTGAACTTTATCCATATTCTTTATAAGCTTGCTGTTTAGCCCGGGGGCCCCCCCCCGCTCCCCCCCCCGCTTTACAGCGGGAGAGCTCCTTTAAAAATTCTCTACCTAACTACATAAAATTCCAATCTCTAATCTAACTAAATGTAAGGATCACACTAATAGTAAGTTTTCTCTTAAAAATATAATAATTTCGCTGAGCTGTTTGGGGCACAACAAAGCGCCTCCTTTTTGCCTAGACCTGAGAGACACTGAGCTGAACAGGAAACGCTGTTCTATGTAAAACAGGGCATTTTTTTTCCAGCCAAAACCAACCATACACATCCCAGTCATGACTCCACACACATCCACCCCGCCTATTCTTAAGCGATTTTCTGGCCCCCAAAAAGACAGGAAGCACCGAAAATGCCTATCTTAAAATGAGCACAATTTTAACCTAAATTATTGCATGATCTAAAAAATATCACCATAAAAACGTGCCATTCAAACTTTGTCGAAAATAATCGCTCAACACTAAAAGTAAAAAAAATTTGATTAAAAAAGTCCTTTTTATTTGAAAAAGATATAAAATATTGTAAAAAAATTAAAAATTTACCTTTTTAAAAATTTCGAAATTTCTGATGTAAGACAGATATTTATTCACTCAAAAAGCTTATTAACTAGCCATCTCCATTTTTAAAATTTTTTAAAATTTTCAAAAAAATTTTGTAATATACTTTTTTTTTAGGGACCAGACCTTTCTAAGTGATTTTGTTGGCGTATTTTTAGATACCCCCCATAAATGACCTCATCAAGAAACTACCCCCCTTAAATTTTCAAAACAGCAGGGAAGTTTATTTGCCCATATGTTGCACGGAATTAAAGCAAAGGGGGAAATTTAAAAATTTCACTTTTTTTTGCAGATTTTTAAATTTTCGCCATTATTCACAAGAACTCGGGAGATTTCAAGAAAAGAACTTTAAAATTGATTCCCCAGATTCTGCTGTTTTTAAGATATCCCCTATGGGCCCTAGTTACTATTTTGGGTAACCCCAAACCCCTAATAAGGGCACTACCCCACTCTGGGTCTCATTTTTATTACAATTTTTTTTAGGCCCATTTCAGGTTTGCGACACCTACGGGGTAAAATTAATAAACTCCCAAAAAAGACCCCTATTGGAGACAAACCCCCTTAAGGAATATACCAGGGGTGGTGAGTATATAACCCCCCACAGTGTTTCACAATTTTTTTGCGTTAGGCTAGGAAAATGAAATTTTTTTTTCCCCAAAAATATGCAATTTTAGCTGAAAATGTTGAATTTTTACAAGGAATCCTGTAAAAAAAATGCACCCCAAAAATTTTTTAAATAATTTTTTCCAAGTTCGGAAATTTACCTTACATGTGGGTGTAACCTGCTTTTTGAGAGCATAGCAGGCGTACAAGGGAAGGAGCGTATTTGATTTTGGAACGCAGATTTCGGTGGGGTCTGTCACATTTGCAAGCCCCCAAAGTACCAAAAAGGGTTTGAAACCTTCCAGAAGGTGCCCCATATTAGATTCAACACCCCTCATGGATCTCATCTATGGGTGTACTGTGCATATTAGGTGTACAGGTGGTCCATAGTATTTTTTAGTATTGGGCTATGAAAATGGGGGGAAAAAACGCAGTTCCACCATTGTTTTTTGGGCTTCATTTTTACAGTGTTCGCTTTACTTACTTGTTCGCCTTACGGGATAAATGACAGGAAAACTTTACTGTGGGGGTCGGTACAATTGCAATGATATGCATTTTATATAGTTTTTTTATGTTTTATTAATTTTACACAATAGAATTAGGTCTATAAGAAATTGCGTTTTTATGTTGTCCCATTCTGACAGCCATAACTTTTTTATTTTTCTGTGCACGGAGCTGATTATGGGCTTGTTTTTTTTGCGGGATGAGTTGATGTTTCTACTAGTATCATTATGGGGTGCATATAACACTTTGATCACTTTTTACTAAGGTTTGGGTGAGGCATTTGAACAAAAATACAGCATTCCCGTAGTGTTTTTTTATTTTTATTTTTTACACGGTCACCGTGGCGGGATAAATGACATGCTAGTTTTACTCAGCAGGGCATTCAATTACAACGATACCCAATTTTAATTTTTTTTTTAGGTTTTACTGCTTTTACACAATAAAAACCTTTTATTCAAAAAGGAAAACACGTTTTTGCATCGCCATAGTCTGAGAGCTAACTTTTTTTTTTTTTGGGTGTACGGGCGGGGTTTGGGTTTTTGTTTTTTGTGGGGATTTTGCTTTTTTTTGGGTATCTTTTTTTGGGGGCAAAACTTTTCGATCATTTTAAATCCTTTTTGGGAAGGGGGGGAAGAAAAAATACTGAAATTTAGTGTGTTTTTTTTTTTTATTTTTAAAGGTCATGGCGTACCATGAAAGTTATTTTGCTCTCGGGGCTTTTGTACATTAGGGCGATACCCAATTTATATATTTTTTTTTTTTTGAAGAATTCAAAAAAAAAAAAAAAACTGTTTTATTGTGTAAAAAAATTTTATCATCACGTCTTCTGGAGCTAAACTTTCTTTTTTTTTTCCCGTAACAGAGCTGTGTAAGGACTTTTTTTTGGGGGTCGAAGGGGATGTTTTAATTTGTAAAATTGGAGTTTAATGATTTTTTGTCGCTTTTTATGGTGGGGGATAAAACGAAAAAGAATTTTTGATGTTTTTTTTTAAAAAAAATTTTACGGTTTTTCCCGTGGGGTTATTAATGTGACAGTTTTACGGGCAGTTTACACATCTAAAATCCCAATAGGGGTATTTTATTTTTTTTTGATCTTTTTGGGGAGATTGGGTTTCTAAAGGAAAAAGGGGTGGTGTTGTTTTTTTTTTTGTGTTTTGTTTTTTTTTTGTTCTTTTTTAAATTTTTATTTTTACTTCTTTACCTTTTTTTACTCTTTCTTTAACGAAAAATTTCAGATTTGTTAGAAGGCCCCGTACACAGTATAGTACTGTGGGAGGGGCACCATGAAACGACTGTCCCCATGCCAAAATGCTTGAGCAAGTAACGTCACAGTGACCCAAAGGGAAAGTGCGCCCTTTGGGGGAAATCGGTGGGAGACCCCGCTCCCCATGTGGTGCGGCAGCCGCGGAGCAGGGGGAGGGCACATTCTGCCTGGGTTCTTATCGCAACCAAGACAGGTTGCGGAATGAAGCTTTAAATCACCGCGTCGGGGAGCTCACTCGGGCCGCGGGTGATATGGCATAGGGCCCAGTGGTAATTTACCGTGGGTCTCATGTCGGATCGTGCCAGCACCCCGCAAGCCCGCGCGATCGCAGGAGTAGATAATCCATTTGGGGAACCACTTCCCCTAGGACTATGCACACTCCCATGTCGGGAAAGGGTTTTAATAGCGTATTTACTTTGGTTCGCCCCCCGTTTTTTTTCAATAGCCCCCTTTTACTTAAATTTGGATCAGAAATTTTGGCTATTTCATTGGTGCAAAAAAAAAACCCTTTGTTATCCGATAACTTTTAAATCTGTATTGCACGTGGGGCGCTTTGTTTTTTTCAAAAGCCAAGTTTACAACAATGTGATAGAAAAAATTTTTTAGCAATGTTCTCTTTTTTCATTGCTGCAAAAAAAAAAATTTCTATCCCGGGAATTCCCGAAAAGTTTTTTTTCGCTTTGGGGAATCTCGTTTGCCGGAAAAGCCCATTTAGATAGTTTGTTTAAAACTACAATTTCCCTAGTCCATGGGCAGTTATAAATCCCCCGGGGGGACGAAGGAAAACACTGATGTTTTGTTTTACGGTTCTTCCACAACCGCATTTCACGGTATTGTTGAAACATTTAATTTTTGTCTTTGGGGTAGGAAAATTAGGGGATTTAAGAATAGTGGATTTGCCGTCTTTCAATAAGAACTTTTTAAAACTTTCAAAAACCTTTTTAAATTTTTTATCTTCGAACATGGACAAATGGAGGAGTAAACAAACAAAGAGGGGGGTTTTGGACATGGGGGTAAGGCGAGAGAAGGTGCTCCTTCCCGTGCTGGCACAACACGAACCGCGTACGTCGGTTGCGGGGCCCCTCAGGGATGTATGCTGGGTCAGGGCCTGTGAATTCAAAAAAACAGCGTCGCCAATCGTTTTTTTAGTGGTTTAAGCAACCGCATCAGCCCTCTTACCCCCCTCGTCCCCCCCGTCACGGCCAAAAAGTCGTCCCAGCTTGTGCATCCGCCAAAATGAAGACCCAAAAATGTCAACTCGGTACCACACTGTGGATAATCCCATTTTGAGACCTTTTGTGAAAAATGGGGTTTGGGGGGTAAAGGCATTTAAAAAGATCAAGGGGCCAAAAGACGATGATTTTGTCGTCTGACGCCCAATTGCTGGCCATCAGGGGGGAAAAAGGAAGTGGTAAATCGGCAAAAATTTCCCGGGAGGGGGCAACCCATCGTCCCGTTGCTTGTAGCCGCGCTCCTGGAGCAGATGTAGGACCGAAGTCCCTGTGTTTGATGTGTGACGACATTGTGGACCGGTGGTCTTTTCAGAATTTGTTTGCGAGCCGAGCACGGGGCGGGGGAGACGAGGGGGTAGTGTCAGTAGGGCCCCCGCCTGAAAAAGGGGGGGGGTGGCGCACAAGCCCGCTGAGATTTTCCCCCAGCACGATCAGCGGAAACACCACTCCTGTTTATCCCGTCAAAAAAGTAGACCTCTCAAGCCCGGGCATTTTTGAGCAAACCTCTTTCACCCCCGGGGGTCATTGCTGCCTTTTGCCGTAAAGCACAGTAGAGGGGGGGGGGAAGAATTTGGGGCTAAAACCCTCATCAAAATGTTATCACATGCCAATGCATGATTTTTAAATGGAGGGAACACTTGGCCAAAAAAAGGCCCCACCAAGCCCCCTTCCAACCATGTCACACCTCTTCTCGCCTCCCCCTCCTCCTCCCCCCCACCTCCAAGCGTTCCTCATCCCCTTTCTCAAGTCTGATCGGGATCACCTCCCTTTTACCTCCCCCGTCACCCGATACCCCCAGCACCCCCAGAGACCCCCCTTTCCCATTCTCCTTCCCCCGTTTTACGCCCGCTTTCCTACAGCGGCCCCCTTTGTTTCCATTTGGGACAGAAAAAACACTTTAACCCAAACCACCCAAAAACCAAAAGGGTGAAAGCGGCATTGCCAGGCTTTTGGGGTTGGAAATGTTTCCTTTTGTTTGGTGGACCCAGGGGGTTCCCCCACTCATGGGCCCCTTCCTCCCCCCAATACCAGGGGGCCGAGAGGATTTCTTTGCCAAAAATCTCCCCCGCCCTGGCCCCACGTGTCATCAAAAATTTCAAGGGTTTTCTGCATCTCTTTCCGGAAGGGCCTCTGACACCACACATGGAAGTTATCAGGCCCAAGGCCGTATATCCTGTACAGCTCATGGGGATGGGGGATGTCTTGGTGGTGCGGGGGCTCTCAGGCTCGGGGCACGCTCTTCAAAACCGCAAGAATGGGGCAGGATTCTTTCCCCCAAGTCCTCTTTGGGAACACGTGCCAAGGGGAAAAAAGGGGCCGTGTTGAAAATTTAAACTGTCTTTTGAGACCGTCCCAAAACACAGGTCAGGACTTGGAGGCTTTTCCGCCCAAAGGAACCCCACGCTAGTGGGTGGCAAGAACCTTTTTGCCAGGCAAAGTGGTGTGCAATAAAGGGGGGGAAAACTGCTGGGCCCCCCTTAAAATCAGTAGCTGAGCACAACCCTTGCCTGGGACATTGTCGAAACCTTTTTCATCCAGAAATTTTTTAAAGCGCTACCCAGGGCCCGGACTAACCCGCTGAGGAAGGCTCGAGGTCTGAGCTCGCACTTCCCCCCGTTCGCCCCCCTGCTTGTCCCGCCTCTGCTTGCAATTTGTCAGCTCGGCCTCCCCCCAGCCTCTCATTTTTGGGGCGTGGGAACCCTGTTGGGGAATTTTCCCCCTTTACATGCTCCCGAGATTGTGGGAGCACGCAATGCCATTACGCATAAAGTGACACATGGCCTGACAAGCAGCATGCGGAACCCCGGGGGGGGTTTAGCCAAACCCAGAGGGGGCAGGTGAAAAAGGGTTGCAAACCATCCTTGCCAAATTTTGGGAAAAAGCCACCAAAAAAGGGTTCATGGGGGACAAATTTCCCTTGTCCCTTTAGCATTGTGGTGGGTCTTAATTCTGGAAAGATCTTTTACACTGAAACATAGGTCAAACCCGCGACGGAGGAGGAACGGACACAGATGCAGAAACAGAGCCCCTTTTTCTTCGTCGAAACCCGAAGGCCCGACCGTTTTTACAATTTTATCTTCTTCATTAGGCAGTGGTTCGGGGGCCAAAGGCCAGTGCCCAAAGGGGATGGGCCCCCAGCTCTCAGGGGGCATCATTTTAGGCAAGTCAAGGGGTGTTTGAAGCTGTCCGGAGGAAGTGGAGGAAAGGGAAAAGGGAGGAAATTTTTGGACACCCCAAAGTTACCCCACGTCCCTTTCCTTTGGAAAAGGTTGGCGCAATTTGAGGTGGGGGGAGGAAGATGAGGAAAAATCATTTTCTAGTCCCCTTCGACCCCGAGGCTTTGGGGGGTCAAGGGTCCATCCCCTTTACTGAATGCTTGGATGCTCCAATTTTCCCCCAAAATGATGGCATTAAGGCCCTCAAAAAAAAAAACAGATTTCTGGGTTTTGGCCCCCCCCTTCCCCGGTACAAAACAAAACTCAGCACCCTTTTCCCTTTCCCCCCACCAATAGAGGGGTAAAATGCATAAAAAAAAGACCTTGCTGGGTTGATCAACTGGAATTCTTTTTGCGTTCTTCACGTTCTTTTGAAAGTCACGGTGGAAAAAAAGTCCGCGGGCGTGTCAGCAAATAGAAAGGGGCCCAAATAGGAGTAGCGCAGCAGGGAAAAGTGGCAAACCTAATGGGTGACCCCTGGGAATCTTTATGTACCCCCTCACCAAACCCTGTAATGCAGGGGGACACATAACCCCAACACACAGAGACCATTAAGAAACATGGTGCAATATCTGCGTCTCAACACCCCAAAGTTTTGGGTTGTTCCGGACCCAAATTTACTCTGGGGATCCAAATGGGCGAATGGCCCAGCTCACTCATCCGCCCTTAGGTGTTGTCCTGCACCAGCAGCCAGCCCTCATTTTTTGCATTTCAAAGGTTTTTTTGGGGCATGTTGCTGTAATACACTTTTAATCATGGGCCTTTTTGGGAAAAGAAAAGTGGCTTCTGAGTGCCCTTTTTTTCCCTCACCCAAATTTTTAAAATGGTGAGAAGTCATTTTTTATTTTTTTTTTTTGGGGTTCCCTGGTGCTGTGAGATACAGCAATAATCATGGGCCTTTGGAACAGAAATGTGGCTTCTAAATGGCATTTCTCCCTCACAATTTTTAAAGTGGTGAAAAAGTCATTTTATAATTTTTGGGGTCATGGTTTCTGTGAGATACAGCTATAATCATGGTCCTTTGGAACAGAAATGTGGCTTCTAGTGGCATTTCTCCCTCACAATTTTTTAAAAAGTTGGCTGAGAAGTCATTTTTATAATTTTTTGGGTCATGCCTGCTTTAGAAATGCAGCAATATAAAAAGGTCCTATTATAAAAAAAAATTTTTTTTCTAACAGACATTTGTTCTTCCAACAAAAATTGGGTTTTTTTTTCACAAAAGTGGCTCAAAGGGTCAAATGGCTTTTTTAATTTTTGGGGCATTTGCTGTGAAATGCAGCTATACTACAGGTCCTATTGTAAAAAATGTGGTTTCTAAAGACATTTGTTCTTCACAATTTTCAAGAAATGGCTCAAGGGTGATGGTGCTGTCAAAAAGGGGAAAAGGTAGGACACTGTTAATGGGCACATATTGCAAAATTACTTGTTTTTGCAAGATCTTTAAAATAGCTAGCAATCCCCGTAGTGAGACAACCCATTTAATTCAATTTAAAAAAAAGAGAAAAAAAGACGTGGGGGGATTCCATCCTATTTTAAAATGTGTTTTCTAGAATTAAACTACTAAAAAAAATTTAAGTACAAAATAGTGATACAAAATATTCCTCTGAATTGTACAAGGGAGGTACAGGAAGACTTGAACAGATGTAGGTTACCCAGGACAGGATAGTTCTGTCCAGTTCAACTAAAATGGTGGGTTAAAG
>JAODAL010073586.1:0-14683 GCA_025379985.1 Phyllomedusa bahiana
TGTGGGGGGGGGGGGGGGGTGTGGGGGGGGGGTGGGGGGTGGGGGGGGGTGGGTGGGGGGGGGTGGGGGACTTGGGGGGTGGGGGGGGGGTTGGTGGGGTGTGGGGTTTGGGTGGGTGGTGGGGGTTGGGGAGGTGGGGGTGGGGGGGTGTGTGGGGTGGGTGTGGGGGGGGTGGGGGGGTGGGGGTGTGGGGGGGGGGGGGGGTTGTTGTGGGGGGTGGTTGGGGTGTGGTGGGGGGGGGGTGGGGGGGGTGGGGTGGGGGGGGGGGGGTGGGGGGGTGGGGGGGGTTTTGGGGGGGACTTGGGGGTGGGGGGGGGGTGTGGGGGGGTGGTGGGGGGGGGGTTTGGGGGGTGGGGCTTGGTGCTGGGGGGGAGTGAGTGGGTGGTGTGTGGGTGGGTTGGGGGTGGTGGACGTGGTTGTTACTGTGGTGGGGGGGGGGTGAGTGGTGGGCTTGGGGGGGAGGGGTGTGTGTGGTGGGATGTTGGTGGACTGGTGTGGACTGTGTGACTGGGTGGTCTGTGGGGACTGTGGTGCTGTGTGTTTGGCTGTGGTGTGGACTGGGTGGTGTGGGGCTGGGTTGCTGTGGTGGTGTGTGGGGTGTGTGTGTGGGGTGTGGTGTGTGTGTGTGGGTGGGTGTGTGTGTGTGGGGTGTGGTGTGGTGGTGTGGGGTGGAGTGACTGGTCGTGGCTGTGTGTGGTGTGGGAGGGTGTGGGTGTGTGCTGGGCTGGGGTGGTGCTGTTGTGTGGGTGTGTGGTGTGGATGTGTGTGCTGTGTGTGGTGTGTGGGTGTGTTGTGTGGGGGGTGTGTGTGGTTGACTGTGTGGGCTGTGATGTGTGGCTGGGTGTGACTGTGGTGGTGTGTGGGTGGTGGTGTGTGGGTGTGTGTTGGTCTGTGGTGGGGTGGTGGTGTGGCTGACTGTTTGGCTGGGGTGGGGGTTACTGACTTGCTTGTGTGGGGGGCTGCTGCTGGGACTGGGAGGGTGGCAGTGGGTTGCTGGGTTTGGTGGCTGACTGTGTCTGCCTGGGGTGGGCTGCTGGGGGACTTACTCTGTGGGTGTGGGGTGATTTGCTGCTGTGTTGGGTGGGTGTGTGGTGGGCATGGGGGCATGTGTGTGGTGTGGTGGGTGACTCGTGGCTGTAGGGGGGTGTTGGGCTTTGGGTGTGTGTGTGTGTGTGTGTTGTGTGGTGTTGGGTGGGGGGTGGGGTGGGTAGGGGGTGGCGTGTGGTGTGTGGCTGGAGCTGGTGACTGGGTGGTGACTGACTGACTGGCTTGGGTGGGTGTTGTGGTCTTGGGGTGTGGGCTGGCTGTGGGGTTGTGCCCTTGTGTGCGTGAGTGTGTCTGGGGGACGTGGCTTGCACTTTGTGTGCGGTGGACTGGGGGGTTGGACTGTGCTATTGGAGGTGTTGGAATTTGTGTACTGGGTGTTGCTTTGTGGGGCTGTGGGGGTGACTGCTGTGGTGGGGAGGTGGGGTGTTGGGTGGTGGGTGGTTGTGACTGCTGTGTGGGGGGAGTTCGGTGGTGTGTTTGGGTGTGTGGTGGTGGTGTGTTGGGTGGCTGGTGTGCTGGTGTGGTGTGCTGTGGGGGGGGGGGTGTTTGGTGTGTGGTGGTGGGGGGGCTGCTGAGTTGGCTTGTGGCTGGGAGTGGGGGGGGTGTGGTCGTGTGGTGGTTGGGGGGGTTGGTGGGCGGTTGTGGGGTACTGGGGGGGTGTGTACTGGTTGGGCAGGGGGGGGCTGGGTGCTGTGTGTGTGGGGCAGACTGATGGTGGCTGTGTTGTGCCTGTGGTGGTGGTGGGGTGGGGTGGGAGGTGGGGTGGTGTGTGGTGTTACTGGGGACTGGGTGGGGGCTTGCTCTCACTGTGGTTGTGCTGGGGGGTGGGTTTGACTGGGGGGGTGCTGACTGTGGTGGCTGGTGGGTGGGTGTTGGGGGTGACCTTGTGCCTAGCTTGAGGTGGGTGTGGACTGGTGGTGAGGTCTGGTGGTGTGTGGAGTTGTGGGTTGGATGGCTGGGTGGTGGCTGGTGCGTGGGCACTGTGGGGTGTGCGGCTGTGGTGGCTGACTGGTGGTGCTGGGAAGCATTGTCTTTGGGGTGTTCTTGCTTGCTGAGGTGGTTTGACTGGGATGTGGTTGTGTGTGTGCTGGGTGCTGACTGTGTGTGTGGTGTGGGACTGTGGACAGTGTGTTGTGTGGGTGATGGTCTTGGGGTGTACTGTCCTGACAGGAACTGGGGGTTTGGTGTTGTGGGGGAGCTGTGTACTGGTGGGTGAGTGGTTGTGTCGGTGTGGTGCGGGTGCTGGGTGTGTGAGGTGGCGGGTCAGGCTGGACTGGCTGTTCTGTGGGGTGACTAGACTGTGCTGGGTGACAGGGGTGCACTGGTGGGTTGATGTGAACTGTGTATGAGTGGGGTGGTTGGGGGTGGCTGACTGAGTGAGTGGGCTGCCACTGGTGGTGTGGGTGGCTGCCTGTGTGTTGGTGATATGTCTGTGTGGGTGGGTGTGTGTTGAGGTGGGTCGCTTGTGGTGGGGGGGTGTTGGTACGGTGGTGGACGCCTGTGCCCTGGTGTGTGGGGTGTACTGGGACTGGCCCTGTGGTTGACTGCTGGTGTGGTGGACTGGGGTGTGGGGTGGGGGACTGGGGTAGTGGTGCCTTGGAGGCTGTGCTGGCTGGGGCTGTGTGTGTGGTGGTGTGTTGGGTACTGCTGTTGGTGTGTGGGGTTGGTTAGTCGGGGGTGAGGGAGGGGTTGTACTGAGGTGTCTGACAGGGACTGTGTGGGTGATGGGTGCTGTGGACTGACTGTGGTGTGTGTGTGGGACTGTGGAGGGGGTGGGTGGTGGTAGGGTGACGGGGCCTTGACTGGGGGGTGGTGGGGGATGTGGGGGGTGGTGACTGACTGTGGGGGGGGGTAGTGAGAGGGGTGTGTTGTGGGGTGCTGGGTGGGTGTGGTGGACTGACTGGTAGCATGTGGGGGGGGCTACTGAGTTGTGTGGTGTGAAACTTGTGATGTTGGGTGGTGTGTGGGAGTGTGTGCAGCAGTTGCTGGTGGTGAACTGAGTGTTGTGGGGTCTGTGGAACTACTGCAGCTGGTGACTGTTGGGGCGTGGGGGGCTGAGGCTGGTGCTGGCCTGCTGATGGGTGGTGGGTAGTTGACGGACTGTGGGTGGGGGTGGGGGGTGGGGCTGGTTTGGGTGCGGTCTGGGCTTGGGGGTGTGTGTGGTGGCTGTGTGGTGGGACTGACTGTGGGTGTAGCACTGTGTGAGGTGTGGTGGACTGACTTGTGGGTGTGTGACTGGACTGTGCTGGGTGGAACTGGGTGTGTCGTGTGGGGTCTGTGGGGGGGGTTATGGGTGGTGGTGTTGCTGGGGCTGTGGGTGTGGTGGGGGGTGCAGTGGTGACTTGGGTGGGTGGCTGGGGTTGGGTGAGACTGTGGGTGGGGCACAGTGACTGGTGATGTTACTGTACTGTGCGGGGGATGCTGGTGCCTGATGTGGTTGGTGGTGGTTGCTCGGTGGGATGGTTTGGATGGTGGACTGAACTTGGTTGGGGGGTGTTTGTGGCGACTGTGCTGTGGGTGTGTGTGTAGGGGGGCCTGTGGGTGATGGTGTGCTGTGGGGGTGTGTGGTGACTGTGGTGGTGGTGGGTGTTGCTTGGTGTGGGGTGTAGTGGTGTGTGTGTGGGGGGCTGGGTTTTGGTGTGTATCAGTGGGTGGGTTGCTGTGGTTGTTTTATGGAGTTGCATGTGGTGGGATTTCTCGCTGGTGTGTTGGGGTCTGGTACTGGGGGAGGTGATGTTGCCTACTGGGTTGTGACTGTGGTGCACTGACTGGGGGGGGTGGTGTTTGGTGGGTGACTGTGGGGCTGGTGTGGCTGATTGGGGGGGAACTGGGTGGGGTGGAGTGTTTACTGCTGGTGTGTGGGTTGGCTGTGACTGGTGGTGTTGGGTGTGGGAGGGCTGTGGCTGGGACCTGGGGGGGGTGTGGTGGGGCTGACTGTGGTGGGTCTGTTGATCTGGTGGTGTGTGTGTGTGACTGGTGGCAGGCTTGTGTGCTCTGACTTTGGTGGGTGGTTGCTGGTGTGCTGTGGTGTGTTGTTACTGGAGGGGTGGTGGGGGAGTGTTGTGAGGGAACTGGTGTGGTGGACTGCTGGTGTGGTTGACGTGTGTGTGTGCCTGGACTGGCGTGGGATACTTGTGAGTGTGTGGGGTCGACTTGTGACTTGTGGGTGGGTGTGTGGGTGGGGTGCTGTTGGGTGGACGGTGTGCTGGGTGTACTGTTGTGCTGTGGCTTGTGTGACTGGGGGGGGGTGAATGTGTGGTTTTGTGCTGGTGGCTGTGGGGGTGTGGGGTGTTGGCTGGGTGATGTGGTGTGGTGAAACTGTTTGGTCGGTGGCTGGAGACGTGGGTGGGGGTGTGTGTTGTGTGGAGGCTGACAGGGGGTAGTGGGTGACTGAACTGGAGTGTGCTACTGTGACAGTATGGTGATTGGTGTGGGGGTGCGACTGGTGGGTGTGCGACTGGTGGTTGTCTGGTGACTGGTGGCTGGTGAGATGGGGGTGTGGGGGGCACATCTGGTGGCAGAGTGTTGCTGGACTGTGGGTGGGTGGGTGGGGTTGTGGGGACATGGGTGTGGGGTGGTGTTGTGGTGTTTGCTGGGTTGTCTGACTGCTTCTGTGGTTTGGGGGGGACTGTGGGGTGGTGCTGGTGGGACTGACTGGAGCTGGATCTGTGTGGTGTGGCGGTGGGACTGGTGTACTGGAGTGTGTGGGTGTAGGTGACTGCTTTCTGGGTGGGGTGGTGCTGTGACTGTGGATCGTCTGATGGACTGGTGTCTGTTGTGGGGTTGTGTGTGTGTGGGAAGGGGGCTGGTGGGGTGTGTGTGGGTGTTTGGGTGGGGTACTGTGGGGGGGTGGTGGACCATGTTGGGGGCTGGGGGGTCAGTGTGGGTGGGTGGTGCTGTGTGGGAGGCCTGGGGTGTGCTTTAGGTGTTAGGTGGGGGGGTGGTATGCGTGGTGAGGTTGTCGTGATGGTGTGGGAGTGGCTGTGTGAGCTGTGGGGGATGTTCGGACGTGGGAGCTGTGGGGACTTTGTGTGACTGGTTGGTGGTGGCTGGTGGTGTGGTGGTGGTGGTGTTGCTGGTGGGGGCACTGTGGTGACTGGTGCTGGTGTGGGTGTTGTGTGGAGTGTGGTGTGGCGTGTGGTGTGGGGGTTGTGTGGGCCTATGTGGCTGTCTGCTGGTGGTGTGGGGGAGGGGTGGTGTGGCTGGTGTGGTGTGGCTGGACTTGGGTGTGGGGTCTGGGTGGGAATCTTGACTGAGGCGGGTGTGGGCTGTGGTGGGGGGGCTGGGTGTGCAGGGTAGACTGGGGGCTGCTTAGACTGTGTGTGTGTGACTAGTGAGGGTGTGTGGGGGGTGAGTGATTGTGGCGGTGAGTGGACTGGTGGACTGATCGTTGTACTGGTTGGGTGGTGTGGACTGGCTGAGGTGTGGATGGGAGTCTGGGCATGGTGTGTGGACTTGGTTGTGGTGACTGTGGGCTGGTGTTAGGGGTGGGGGGCTGTGTGGTTGTGGGTGGTTGGACTGTGTGGGGTCGGGTGGGTTGTGTGTGTGTGGCTTGGCGACTGGGAGGACTGCTGTATGATGGGGTGTGTGGGGTGGTGGGGTGGGTCGAGGGGGACTGGAACTGAGTGGGAACTGGGTGGACTGGTCAGTGGGTGTGGCGGTTTGACTGGGTGGGTGTGGTTGAGGTGTGGTGTGGTGGACTGGCTGGGGTAGCTGGTGGGGGGTTGGCGTGCTGGTGGGCTGGGGGACTGGTGGGACAGGTGGGGGTGGAACTGCTGGACTGGTGCACTGGTGTTGTTTGAGGTGGTGTGGCAGGGACTGGTAGGTTGGGTGGGGTTGGGGGGTGCCTGTGGTGTGGCTGCCTGTGGAGACTGTGGGCTGGTGGTGTACTGGGGGTGGCAGTGCTTGTGGGGGGCCTTGGGGTGTTGGGGTGTGGGGTGTGTGACTGGGGTGGCTGGGGACTGGGGGGTGGTACTCCTGGGTGGTGGTGTGTGCTGGCTGTGAACTGGGGTCTGCGGATGGTTGGGCCTGTTGGTGAGACTGACAGGGTGTGGTGTGTTGTGATGGGACTGTTGGGGTTGGTGGGGGGTTGGGGGAGCTTTCGCTGTGTGGGTGGCTGCTGTGCGGTTGTGGCTGTGTGCTGTGTGATAGTCTCATCTGTGGTGATGTGTGGGAAAAGGGGTGGGGTGGTGTGAAGGGGGTGTGGGTTGGTGGGTGGTTACTTGGTGTTGTGTATTGGTGGGGGGATGTGTGGGGTGGATGATGTGGGGTAGGGGTGGTGGTGGGTGGGTGGCTGTGGGGGAAGGCTGGTGTGGGGGTGCTGGACTGTGGGGCTGTGGGGCTGTGGATTGTTCTGTGGCTTGGGGGGTGGGTGGTTGGACTGCGGGTGGTGTGGGTGGGTTGGCCTGTTGGTGTACTTGTGGAGTGGGGGACTGGTGTTGTTGCTCTTGGTGTGATGGGGGTGTGGTGTGGGGACTTGGTATGGCGGGTGCGGTGGGTTGGTGGCCTCTGGGGGTTGGTTGTGTGTGTGTTGGGCTGGGGGGTGGCATGCTGGTGGGTGTTGTGGGTGTGGACAATGGGGTGGTTGGGTTGGGGACTGGTGACTGTAGAGGTGTGGGACAGGTGTGATGGGCTGGGGCTGACCTTGTGTGGCCTGGGGGTTTCTGTGGGGTGCGGTGGGTGGGGTTCTGGGAAACTGGACAGCAGGTGTGGGAGGGTGGGGGGGGTGTTGGTGGGTGCGCTGGGTTTTGAGTGTGGGCAGGGGGGCCTGAGAGGATGTTGTGGTGTGGTGGATGCTGGTTGGGGGGGCTGCTGGCAGAGACATTTGTGTGGTGACAGCATTGTAGTCTCTCTGTGGAATGTTGGGTTGGGGCTGGGGTGCTGACGTGCTGGGGGGAGAATGGTTGTTACTGGAGATAGGTGTGGTGGTGGGACATACTTGAGTGGGAGTGGGTGTTGTAAAGTGTGGTGTCGTGTGGACTGTGCGGAGTACTGTGGACTGCTGTGGTTGGTGACTGTGTGTGTGTCAGTTGGAGTGTGCAGTGTGATGGTGACTGGGACGTTAGTTGGGTGGTGGGTGGACTTGAGTGTGTGGTCTGTGGTTGGTGTGGTGACTGGGGGGGGGTGGGGCTTTGAGGGTGGTTAGACTGGTGGGGTGACTTTGTGTGGGGTCGCTGGGGGTTGTGGGACTGTTGCGTAGTGGGTGGTTGTTGGAGGGACTGTGTTACAGAGGCTGTGAGGTGTGTGGTGTTCTGTGTGGGATGTTGTGTGGCTGGTGGGTGTGGGGGTGTGTTGGTGTGCTGTGGTGAGTGGGTGTCTTGACAGGTTGGAGAGTGGATTCTGATGAGTTATATTCCACAGGGTATATCCAATAAGTTAATATGTATTTTAATGTGGTTTGGTGTGCTGAGAGGCCATATTATAACAGGGTTTCTGTGTGGGTGGTTGTTGTTTCATAATGAGGGGCTATGCCTGACTAGGGATAGTATGAGGGGTGGTTTTATGTGGAGTTGGGTTATTGTATATTTGTATAGTTGTATGTTCAGATGTTGTAAGATCAGGCACATGTCAGGTGTGTTGTGCTGGTGTGTGTGGAGACATGTGTGTTAATGTAGCAGGGAGGGGTTGACAGCTGTCTGTGTGGCAGGTTGTCTCTTGTGGGGTTGTGGTATTGTTGGGGACTGACTTAGGCTGCGTAGGATTGGTGGTGCTGCTGGGTGGGCTGCTGGAGTGGAGGGTGGTGGGAGTGACTGTTGTGTGTGAGTTCGTTGTGTGTTACTGGACTGACTGGAGGTGTGGTGCGAGTGAGTGCTCTGGGAGTGTGGTTGTGGTTTGGTGTGGCTGACTGGAGTGGGTGTGTTGACTGAGTGGGGGACTGTGAGGTGTGGCTGGGTGAACTTTGTTGTTGTTGTGGGGTGGACTTTGAGTGGGTGTTGTTGAGTTGGCTGTGGGGTTGTTGGGGGTGGTGCTGGGTGTCTTGGGTGTTAGGGGGTGTGGTTTTGTTGGGTAGGTACTTGACATTGCTGTTGATGTTGGGCAGGGTACTGTTGGGTGGCTGGGCTGATGGTGGGTGGGATGCTGTGTTGGGGGGTGGTGGTGCTGGCTGTTACTGGTGGGCTGGCAGTGGGGGTGGGGTGGGGTGTTGTGTGTGGGGGTGGGGGGGTGTGACTGTTGTGTGCTGTGCTGTGTACTGAGGAGTTGGACTGGTGGTACTAGTGGGTGGGTTGTGCTGTGTGTGGTGACTGTTGGGGCTGTGGATGTGGGTGGGGGTGTACTTGTGCCTTGTGATTGTTGGCTGCTGTGATGGGGTGGTGGGTGTGTGAATGGGGGAGGGGTGTGGGGTGGCTGTGTGGTGGGTGGACTGGGTGGTGGGTGTGGTACTGGTGAGGGGTGGGGTGGTGTGCTGGGAGGTGCTGTGGTGTGCACTGTGCTGTGAGTGACCTGGTGTGTGGACTTAGTGTGTGGGGGTTGTGTGGTGGCTGGTGGGGGGGGTGGTGTGGGTGGTGAGTGCTGGGTAGGGGTGGACTGCTGACCTCGTGGATGGGCTGTGGAGTGGGTTGGGGTGGCCTGTCTGGCTGGGTGTCTGGTGGGGGGCTTGTGACTGGGGGCTGGGGAGGGCGTGGGGTCGCTTGGTGAACTGGTGTGTTGCTGCTTGGTGGTGACTGGGTGTGCTGGTGGGGGTGCTGCTGGTGTGAGGCTTCAGTGGACTGGCTGTGTGGTGAACTTGTGGGGCTGACTGTGGTGTGTGGTGGAACTGGTGGGTTGGGGCTCTTGGCCTTGGGTTGGTGCACTGGGTGTGTGGCGTGGTGGTGACTGGGCTGAGTTGGTGAGTTGCTGGTTGGGACTTGTGTGGTGTGACTGGGTGTGGGTGCCTGGGGGTGTGGGGGAGCTGTGGCTGGTGTGTGTGGACTACTGCTGGGGCTGGGGTGACTGTGGGTTGTGACTGGGTGTGTGTGTGACTGGGGAGTGCTTGCTGTGGGGCTGTTGGTCGTGAAACTGTGCCTGTGGGACTTTTCGGGAGGCTGTGTTGCATGGATGGTGCTGAGGTGGGTGGGACTGCTGGTGGTGGTACAGAGTGGTGGTGTGGGTGTGGGGTGTGGGGTGGCGGTGGGGCTGAGAGGCTGGTGGTTGTGCTGGTGGACTGGTTGTGTGACTGACTGTGGAGCACTGGGGCAGGAGTTGCTGGGTGGGGTGTGTGTGACTGGTGGTGTGTGGGGTGGCTGTGTCTGGCAGGGTGGTGTACTTGAACTGTGAGGATTATCGTGTGTAGTGATGTGTGGCTGTGGTGTGGACTGTGTGTATGTGATGGTGTGGACTTGTGTGTGAGGGACTGTGTGTAGTGATGTGTCGGGCTGTTGTTGCGGTTGTGGACTGTGCTGTGATGGCATGTGTGGACGTGTGGTGGGCGACCTGTGTGTAGAGGTGTGTGGGCTGTGGTGTGGGCTTTGTGTAGTGGTGTGTAGGCTGTGGTGTGGACTGTGTGTAGTGATGTGTGGACTGTGTGTGGAAGCTGTGTGTGGTAGAGGTGTCAGTGAGAACTCCATGGTGTGGACTGTGTGTAAAGGTGTGTGGGGCTGTGGTGTGGACCTGTGTTGTAGTGATGGTGTGGGAGTGTGGCTGGTGGATTGTGTGTAGTGATGTGTGGGCTGTGGTGTGGACTGTGTGTAGTGATGTGTGGACTGTGGTGTGGACTGTGTGTAAAGGTGTGTGGGCTGTGGTGTGCACTGTGTGGAGAGGTGTGTGGGCTGTGGTGTGGACTGTGTGTAGTGATGTGTGGGCTGTGGTTTCTGTGAGACTGTGTAGTGATCGTCGTCGGGCCTTGTGGTTGTGGACTTAGGTAGTGTGTGTATGTGTGGCGGTTGGTGTGGACTGATGTGTCAGTGATGTTGTTGTGCTTGTGGTGGTTGGTACTGTTGTGGTGTTAGTGATTGTTTGGGCTTGATGGTCGTGGACTGTGTGTAAGGTGATTTCTGTGTGGGCTGGGTGTGGGTCTTGGAGTGTTTGTGGTTTGGTGGGCTATGGGAATGTGTGTTAGTGATGTGTGGGTTTTGTGGTGTGGACTGTGTGTAGTCGACTTGTGCTGGGATGGTGGTGTGGACTGTGTGTGGTGTTGTGTGGGCTGTGTGTAGTGGACTGTCGTGTAGCTGTTGTTCGTGGTGCTTGTGGTGTGTGGACTGTGTGTAGTGCTGTGTGGGCTGTGGACTGTGTGTAGTGATGTGTGGGGTGTGGCGTTTCTCGTGTGGACTGTCGTGTAGATGGGGGTGGCTGTTCGTGGTGTGGAACGAGCTTGTGTGAGTGGATGTGTCGGGTCTGTGGTGTCTTGGAGATCTTGTGTAGGATGTCGTGTGTATGTGGTGTGGACTGTGTGTAGTGATGTGTGGGCTGTGTGGTGTGGACTGTGTGTAGTGATGTGTGGGGCGCGTGTTCTGGGTGTGGATCTGTGTGTAGGTGATGCCTGTGGGCGCTGTGTGGAGTGGTGGTAATGTGTGTAGTGAGTGTGGGCTGTGTGGAGACTGTGTGTGTGGTTGTCGTGGGGATCGTGGTGATGGGGACTGTGTGTAGGTGAAGTACGTGGTCTGTGGGGCTGTATATGTGCGGTTGTGCGTAAGGCTGTGTGTGGAGACTGTGTGTAGAGGTGTGTGGGCTGTGGACTGTGTGTAGAGATGTGGGATGTGAGTGAGAGGATGTGTGAGTAGTGTATGTGTGGGCTGTGGTCGTGAACTATGTATAGTGACTAGTGTGGGTTGTGGTGTGGATGTGTGTAGTGATGTGTGGCGCTGTGGTGCTGGACTGTGGGTAGTGATTGTGTGGGATGTAGGTGGTGGACTGTGGATGTTAGTGATGTTTGTGGGCCTGTGGTTGTGGGGACTTGTTTGTAAGAGGTGTGTGGGATGTTGGGGTGGGCCTCGTTTGTGTGTAGGGGTGGGATGGACTCGTTGTGTGGACTGTAGGGTAGATGGTTGCTGTGAGGTGATGGGTGTGGATGTGTGTAGAGACTGTGTGGGACTGTGGTGATGGACGGTGTGTAGTGATTGTTGGTGTGGGCGTGTTTGGTGCCTTGCATGACACCTGTCGTAGTGACTGTTGTGTTATGGTGCTACTCCGGGCTGTTGGTCGTGGACTGTGTGTGTAGATCGGTGTGTGGGCTGTGGTGCGGACTGTGTGTAGTGATGTTGTGGGCTTGTGGTGTGGACTGTGGTTTGTTCTGTCGTTATGCTGTGGGCTGTTGGTTGCTGTACGTACTGCCTGTGTTGAGTGTAGTGAGATCTGTGTGGGCTGTGTGTGTGGAACTGTGTGCGCAGTAGTGTGTGTGGGCTGTGGTGTGTGGGATCTCGTGTGTAGTGTATATGTGGGCTGATGTTGGTTTGTTGGACTGCTGTCGGCAGAGGTGTGTGGGCTGTGGTGTTGGGTGGGCTGTAGTGCGTGTCGAGTGGGGGCTTGGTGTGTTGTTGGAGCCGGTGGTGTAGTGATTTTGTGTGGGGTGTGGTGTGGACTGCCACTGTTGTTAGTGATGTGTGGGCTTGGTGTGGACTCTGTGTGTAGTTGACTGTGCTGGGCCGTGTGGCTTGTTTGGGCTGGTGTGGAAGGATTGTGTGGGCCTGTGGTTGTGGGTCTGTGTGTCTTAGTGATGTGTGGGCTGTGTGTAGTCCGGGCAATTGTGTGCTACAGTATGTGTGTGGCTGTGGTTTAGGTGTGGGCTGTGTGTAGTGGTGTGTGAGACTGTGGTGTGGGACTGGTGGAGAGGTGTGTGGGTCTCGTTGTGGTTGTGGACTGTTGTAGTGATTTGTGCGGTCGTGGTATGATACTGTGGTGTGGACTGTGTGGAGAGGTGTGTGGGCTGTGTTGTGGACTGTGTTCGTGATGAGGTGGTGTTGTGGGCTGTGGTGTGTGGACTGTGTGTTCTAGGAGGTTTGTGTGGAGTCTGTGGTGTGGACTGTGTGTTAGTGTATCTTGGGGCTGTGCGGTGTGGACTGTGTTGTAGTAGTGCTGGTGGGTCTGTGTGGTGTAGACTGTGTGTGAGTGATAGTCGGTGGCTGTGGTGTGGACTGTGTGGAGAGGTGTGTGGGCTGTGGTGTGGACTGTGTGTAGTGATATGTGGGTCTTGTGGCCGGTGGACTGTGTTGGAGGAGTGTGTTGGCATGTGTTGTGGACTGTGTGTAGTGGTGTGTGGGACCTGTATAGGTGTGGAGACTTGGGGTCGTAGAGGTGTGTGGGCTGTTTGTGTGTGGAATTGTGTCGTATGATGTGTGGGGCTTGTGGTGTGGACTGGTGTCAGTGTTTAGTAGTGTGTGTGGCTGTGGTGTGGGACTGTTGTTGTAGTGTGTGTTGGGCTGTGGTTGTGGCGCTTGTGTGTCAGAGGTGTGTGGGCTGATGGTTGTGGACCTGTGTGTAGAGTTGTGTTGTGGTGGCTGTGGTGGTGGAGCATGTTGTTGCTATGTGTGTGTGGGCGTGGTGTGGCGTACGGCTTGTGTAGTGTTGTGTGGGCTGTGGTGTGGTCTGTGTGTAGTGATGTGTGGGCTGTGGTGTGGACTGTGTTGTAGTGGTTTTCTGTGCTGGGCTGTGTGGTGTGGACATGATGTGTATTGTATGTGTGCAGGATTCTTTAATGTTGTGGACGCGTTTGTTGTAGTGATGTCGGTGGGCTGTGGTAATGGACTGATGTGGTAGGATTATGGGTTGTTGTGTATAGCTTGTGTTGGGCTGTTGACTTGTGTGTTAGAGGTGTGTGTGGGTTGTGCACGCAGGCACGATGTGGACCTGTGTACGTAGTGATGTGTGGGCTGTCGGTGGTGGTATGTGGTTGTAGTGATGTCCGGTGGATGTGGTGTGGACTGTGTGTAGTGATGTGTTGGCTGTGTTGTGACTGTGAGTTGAAGTGATGTGTGGGCGTGTGGTGTGGAATCGTGTGGTGAGTGATATGTTGTGGGCCATTCGTGGTGTGGACTTTGGTGTGGGGTGTGGTGTGGGCTGTGGTGTGGACTGTGGTGTTGTTGTGGTGTGGGCTGTGGTGTGGAATGTGTGTAGTGATGTGTTGGAATCATTGGTGTTGAGACTGTGTTGTACGTGGTGTGTGGGATGTGGTGTGGACTGTGTGTAGTGGTGTGTGGGTGTGGTGTTTGGGGACCTGTGGTGTTTGATGTCGTGGGCTAGTGACGGTGTGTAGTGGTGTGTGGGCTGTGGTATGGACTGTGTGTAGTCGATGTACCTGGCTGTGTGCTAGTGATGTCGTGGGCTGTGACTGTGTGTAGAGCGTGTGTGGGCTGTGCAGTGGACTGTGTGTAGTGATGTGTGGGCTGTGGTGTGGACTGTGTGTAGTGATGTGTGGGCTGTGGTGTGGACTGTGTGTAGTGATGTGTGGGCTGTGGACTGTGTGTAGTGATGTGTGGGCTGTGGTGTGGACTGTGTGTAGAGGTGTGTGGGCTGTGGTGTGGACTGTGTGTAGTGATGTGTGGGCTGTGGTGTGGACTGTGTGTAGTGATGTGTGGGCTGTGGTGTGGACTGTGTGTAGTGATGTGTGGGCTGTGGTGTGGACTGTGTGTAGAGGTGTGTGGGCTGTGGTGTGGGCTGTGGTGTGGACTGTGTGGGCTGTGGTGTGGACTGTGTGTAGTGATGTGTGGGCTGTGGTGTGGACTGTGTGTAGAGGTGTGTGGGCTGTGGTGTGGACTGTGTGTAGTGATGTGTGGGCTGTGGTGTGGACTGTGTGTAGAGGTGTGTGGGCTGTGGTGTGGACTGTGTGTAGTGATGTGTGGGCTGTGGTGTGGACTGTGTGTAGTGATGTGTGGGCTGTGGTGTGGACTGTGTGTAGTGATGTGTGGGCTGTGGTGTGGACTGTGTGTAGTGGTGTGTGGGCTGTGGTGTGGACTGTGTGTAGAGGTGTGTGGGCTGTGGTGTGGACTGTGTAGTGATGTGTGGGCTGTGGTGTGGTAGGTGGGGATGGGTGTGTGGGCGTGGTGTGGGCTGTGTGTATTAGGTGTGTGGGCGTGTGGGGTGGATGTGTGTAGTGTGGTGTGGTCTGTGGTGTAGTGATGTGTGGGAGTGGGGGTGGACTTTGTATGGTGTGGGCTGTGGTGGGGACTGTGGTGTGGGTTGTGGTGTGGGCTGTGGTGTGGGCTGTGTGTAGTGGTGTGTGGGCTGTGGTGTGGGCTGTGTGTAGTGTGTGTGGTTGGGGGTGTGGACTGGTGTAGAGGGTGTTTTGGGCTGTGGTGTGGATGTGTGTAGTGTGTGGCTGGTTGGCTGTGTGTAGTATGTGGTGGGATGGGTGTGTGTGTGGAGTGTGGGGGTGGGTGTTGGGTGTGTGTTGTGTTGGGTGTGGTGTGGACTGTGTGTAGTGATGTGTGGGCTGTGGTGTGGACTGTGTGTAGTGATGTGTGGGCTGTGGTGTGGACTGTGGTGTAGTGTGTGTGGGCTGTGGTGTGGGCTGTGTGTTGTGTGTGTGGTGTGCTGTGTTAGGGTGTGTGGGCTTTTTTTGTGGGGCTGGTGTAGTGATGTGTGGGGCTGGGTGTGACTTGTGTAGAGGTGTGGGCTGTGGTGTGGACTGTGTGTAGCTGTGTGTGGGCTGTGGTGTGGACTGTGTGTAGTGGTGGTTGGGCTTTTTGGGTGGACTGTGTGTAGTATGTGTGGGGCTGTGGGTTTGGGG
>JAODAL010073587.1:0-14683 GCA_025379985.1 Phyllomedusa bahiana
TGGGGGGGGATATTTATTTTTAGGGTATATTTTTATTTTTAAAAATTTTTTTAAATTTTTTGGGGGGGGGGGTTTTTTTTTCAAAAGTTTTTTTATTTTTTTTTTTTTAAAATTTTTTTGGATTTTTTAAATTTGGGGGGGTTTTTTAGGGTTTAAAAAAATTTTTTTTAATATTTTTTTTAAATTTTTATTTGGGGGGGATTTTATTTAATATTGATTTTTTAAAATTGGAGCTTTCCTTTTTTTAATTTTGGGACTAAAATTGCCTTTTTTTTACTCCCCCGGGGGAAAAAAATTTTTAAAAACCCCCCCCCTTGCCCTTACCCAAATAGAAAAAAAAAAAAATTTTTTTTTTCGTTTAGGGCAAAACCCAATTTTATATAGTTTTTCATTTAAACCCTTTTTTAAAAAAAAAAATTTTTTTTTATTTTAAAACCCTTTTTCCGGGCCTTTTTATGGTTTTTTTTTTTTTGGGGGCCCTTTTTTTTTGGGGAAACAAACTTTTTTTAAATTAAATTTTTGTTTTTTATTTTTTTCTTTTTGGAGGAAACAAAAAACAATTCTGACTTTTTAGGCTTTTCACCGTGCATTTTAAAATAAATAACGATTTTTAAAGGGGGGAGGGGTTCATACGTAGCAAAAACCCAAAAAGTTGCTTTATTTTTGGACTTTTTTGGGGGTAATGGGTGTTTGTAAAGGGGGAAAAAAAAGGGAGTGTGTGTTTATTTTTTGTGTTTCATTTTTTTTTTTTACTTTTCCCCCAGGGGGTTTGTAACGGTATTGCAGATTGTGGCACTCCATGACAAATTTGTAAATTCCCAAAGCGACCACATTTTTTATGATTCCAGCTCTCCCAGATGACAAGGTGCTTAGAATAATGGGGGTGGGGGCCCGGAAAAGATCACCGCAGACAGACAAACTTGTACCTGGGAAAACTTTGGGAAACTTTAAAAAAGTGTCCGAAATTGTGAGTTATAAGTCTTCACCCCGCTTTCCCCGACCCTGAAAATAAACATCAAAAAGGGGACTGGGGGAAACACATTACAACCATAATATTTATAGGCTTCTAAAAAGGGGGTTACCTTGCCGACCAAGTAGGGGCCTGCTCAAAGGGTCCTGTCCTGAATCGGAGGTTGGGGGGAAGTGGGGCTCCTGCCCCTGAGTCTGGAGGAGGGTGGAGGGGTCCCGCCCCGATTGGAGGAAGTGGAGGGGTCCCGCCCCCGAGTCTGAAGGAGAGTGGGGGCTCCTCCCTGGGTTGGGGAGGTGGGGGTCCTGCCCTGAGTCTGGAGGGAGGGGGGGGTCCTGCCCTGAGTCTGAAGGAGAGTGGGGGCTCCTACCCTGGGTCTGGAGGAGAGTGGAGGCTCCTGCCTGAGTCTGGAGGAGAGGGGGGGCTCCTGCCCTGAGTTGAAGGAGAGGTGGGGGCTCCTACCCTGAGTCTGAGGAGAGTGGGGGCTCCTGCCCTGAGTCTGGAGGCGAGGGGGGGGCTCCTGCCCTGAGGCTGGAGGAGAGGGAGGGCTCCTGCCCTGAGTCTGGAGGAGAGGGAGGGCTCCTGCCCTGAGCCTGGAGGAGAGGGGGGGATCCTGCCCTGGGTCTCGGAGGGGGGCTTCTGCCCTGGCACTCCGTGGCTTCTGCCCTGGCACTCCGTGGCTTCTGCCCTGGCACTCCGTGGCTCCTGCCCTGCCTCTCATGGCTTCTCTCCTGTGGCGGGAATGCTGAGGACTGACCTCATATCCTGCTCTGGAAGTCAGCCTCAGCGGCGCCTGGAGTGCGGACTGTGGGTGGGGGACACTATGGAGCTGATGGGAGGTGCCTGAGGGCGGACACTAGCAGTATATGGGAGGTGTCTGTGAGTGGAGGAGGGCGGACACTCTGCAATGTAATCATTGCAGAGTGTCCGCCTCCACCACTCACTCACAGACACCTCCATATACTGCAAGTGTCGCTCAGGCACCTCCCATCAGCTCCATAGTGTCCGCCCCCGAAGCTGGCCCCTGCTGTTGTGCTGCTCACGATGGCTCTCATGTTACTGTCACCGCCCGCAGCACCTCCATCGTATGGGAGGTGCTGTGGGCGGTGACGGGAGGCATCGCGAACAGCGCAACGGCAGGGGCCAGCTTATAGCGAACGCACCACTGAATAGGAGGACTGCGGCTCCGCCGCTGCCTTGCTACATGTCAACGATCGGCAGCGGCGGCGGGATGGCAGCGGCGGGCCGGATATAAAATCCCCGGCGGGCCGCATGCGGCCGCGGGGCCGTTTAGTTTGAGGACCCTGTACTACACAATACAGTTCTGTTTTGAACACTGTATTATGTGGTAAAATGGTCGCGTTTATGTCCGAGAGGCCGGTAATATTTTCATGTACAGTAGGGTGGGCCCCCCAAGATCAACTCCCCTGTGGGCCCCAGACCCCCAGTCCGACACTGCCTATAGCAACCTAAACTCTTCCTGTCTCTATGGGGCCCTATAGCTACCTAAACCCTGCCTGCCTATATGAGGACCTTATTGTGTACCTATACCTGGCCTATCTAAACCCTTCCTGCCTAAATGGACCCCATATAGCCAGGGGGGCAGGGAGGGAGGTGCTGGAAAAGTGAGGATTCTGATGACATCTGATGAAGCGAGGTTGCATCCTCGCGAAACGCGACACGGGCTTTTAAATAAAATAAGCTACCTTACATCTAGCGCTCTAGCTTTACTTCCCAATTATAGCAGCTTTATGTAAGTTTAGCCGCAGTATTTTTTTCATTGCTTCCCTTGGCGTCCCTCATGGAACCTAGGCGGGAATGTGCCGGAGCAGCTTTGTTTTCCAAACCACCTTGGCAGGGATACACGCTACCAGGCGAGCTGGATTGTACAGCTGAAAAAGGTGAGCACCTGACTATCCCTTACCCAAGTGTGGTTTTTCTCGAAGCATTTCAGCCGCGCTCTCTTTTTTCAGCACTTTCTTCAACCCCTTTGGATCTGGGATCGTACGAGAACACTCCATAAGGTGGAACATATTTCTATATATGTTTCCTTATCACTGTATCTCTGTCTGCTACATTTACTCATTAGCAACATTGTTTCTCTCTCTGAGCTCCACAATCGAATTAGCCATTGTTGAACCCTAGTTATTCGTTACTATTAGTTACTCTATGCTTTGCTGTGGCAGCTCTGTCTGACTCAATTGTACACTATACTTTGATTGAATTCTCTGCTTTACTGCACATCTGACCTGTATCTATGGGGTCCGTCCACACGGCAAGGGCTTTGCTTGGATTTGCAGATGGTTTTCAGATTTGAGAACCCGACTGTCAACCTTCCCCATAGACTTTAAAAGAAAATGCATTCAGCAGCCCAAACTGAGCGGATTTTCTGCTGGATGTCTTTTGACATCTCCAGCGTAAAAAGTCATTTAGAACATGTTCAATCTTCTGCCTGGTTTTTGGGATGAAGGTGAGGGGGATGGGCGAATCCGCAAACCACAGACAGAATCATCCCCCGAAACCATTCAAAAGACGACAAAACACCAACCGCATTCTTTAGTCTGAATCTGACCGGGATTTTGACACTGAACCTTTTCGTACAGGTAGATAAATGCAGCAGAGGAAAGTACACGAAATGCAAAGCTTTTACCTTTATGTTTCAGAATCTGAGCCAATAAATTAACACTTTATTATCAAACACTTCTAGCGATCATTTATTTAAGAGTTATATTAATTTATAATAAGAGCACACATTATAATCAGATCGGCCCTTCATCTCCCAAAGTCGTTGGAATTATCCATATATGTTAGATACAAATTACAAAAGTGAGGACACCCCTAAGAGACCGCAAAAGTTAGGATACCCCTAAGTGATACAATGTAAAGTAGTCAGTGCCCAACTTGTATCACAGGGGAAGAACTCACAGCATCAATGTCTATGGGACAAAGTGAGACACCCTAATTGATACAATGAAAAGTAGTTAGTGCCCGTTGTATCACAGGGAAGACCTCACAGCATCAATGTCTATGGGAAAAAAGTGAGGACACCCTAAGTGATAAAATGTAAAGTAGTCAGTTCCCGATTGTATCCAGGGAAGAACTCCACAGCATCAATGTCTATGGGGCCCAAAAGTGAGGACACCCCTAATGGACCGAAAAAGGAAGGACACCCCAAAGTGATACAATGTAAAGTAGTCAGTGCCGGCTTGTATCACAGGGAAGAACTCACGGGCACAATGTCTATGGGGACAAAAGTTGAGGACCACCTCTAAGGGACCGCAAAAGTGAGGACACCCTAAGTGATAAAATGACAGTAGTCATGTCGGCTTGTATCACAGGGAAGAACTCATAGCTTTCAATGTCTATGGGGACAAAAGTGGGACCCCCCTAAGGGACCGCAAAAGTGGGGGACCCCCCTAAGTGATACAATGTAAAGTAGTCAGGGCCCGGCTTGCATCACAGGAAGAACTCACAGCATCAATGTCTATGGGAGCAAAAGTGAGGACACCCCTAAGGAACCGCAAAAGTGAGGACACCCCTAAGTGATACAATGTAAAGTAGTCAGTGCCCGGCTTGTATCACAGGGAAGAACTCACAGCATCAATGTCTATGGGAACAAAAGTGAGGACACCCTTAAGTGACAGCAAAAGTGAGGAAACCCCTAAGTGATAGAATGTAAAGTAGTTAGTGTCCCGCTTGTATCACAGGGAAGAACTCACAGCATCAATGTCTATGGGGACAAAAGTGAGGACACCCCTAAGGGACCACAAAACTGAGGACACCCATAGAGGATACAAGGTGAAGTAGTCAGTTCCCGAGATGTATCACAGGGAAGAACTCACAGCATCAATGTCTATGAGGACAAAAGTGAGGACACCCCTAAGAGACCGCAAAAGTGAGGACACCCCTAAGTGATACAATGTAAAGTAGTCAGTACCCGGCTTGTATCACAGGGAAGAACTCACAGCATCAATGTCTATGGGGACAAAAGTGAGGACACCCTTAAGGGACTGCAAAAGTGAGGACACCCTAAGTGATACAATGTAAAGTAGTCAGTGCCCGGCTTGTATCACAGGGAAGAACTCCAGCATCAATGTCTATGGGAACAAAGTGAGGACCCCCTTTTAGAGACACCCAAAGTGAGGAACCCCTAAGTGATAGAATGTAAAGTAGTCAGTGCCCCAGCTTGTATCACAGGGAAAACTCACAGCATCAATGTCTATGGGGACAAAAATGAGGACACCCCTAATTGACCGCAAAAGTGAGGACACCCCTAAGGTATAAAATGTAAAGTAGTCAGTGCCCGGCTTGTATCACAGGGAAGAACTCACAGCATCAATGTCTATGGGGACAAAAGTGAGGACACCCCTAAGGGACTGCAAAAGTGAGGACACCACTAAGGGATAAAATGTAAAGTAGTCAGTGCCGGCTTGTATCACAGGGAAGAACTCACAGCATCAATGTCTATGGGGACAAAAGTGAGGACACCCCTAAGGGACCACAAAAGTGAGGACACCCCTAAAGAATACAATGTAAAGTAGTCAGTTCCCGACATGAATCACAGGGACGAACTCACAGCATCAATGTCTCTGAGGACAAAAGTGAGGCCACCCCGAAGGGACCGCAAAAGGGGAGGACACCCCTAAGTGATAAAATGTAAAGTAGTCAGTACCGGTTTGTATCACAGGGAAGAACTCACAGCTCAATGTTATGGGGACAAAATGAGGACACCCCTAAGGGACCCCCAAAAGTGATGTACACCCCTAAGTGATACAATGTAAAGTAGTCAGTGTCCAGCTTGTATCACAGGGAAAAAAACTCACCAGCATAAATTGTCTATGGGGACAAAAGTGAGGAACCCCTAAGGGACTGCAAAAGTGAGGACACCCCTAAGTGATACAATGAAAGTAGTCAGTGCCGGTTTGGGTATCACAGGGAAGAGCTCACAGCATCAATGTCTATGGGAACAAAAGTGAGGACACCTTTAGAGACAGCAAAAGTGAGGACACCCCTAAGTGATAGGAAGTAAAGTAGTCAGTGTCAGCTTGTATAAAGGGGAAGAACTCACAGCATCAATGTCTATGGGGAAAAAAGTGAGGACACCCCTAAGGGACCACAAACATGAGGACACCCCTAAAATACAATGTAAAGTAGTCAGTTCCCGACTTGTATCACGGGGAAAGAAACTCACAGCATCAATTCTATGAGGACAAAAGTGAGGACCCCCAAAGAGCCCGCAAAAGTGAGGACACCCCTAAGTGATACAATGTAAGTAGTCATGCCCGGCTTGTATCACAGGGAAGAACTCACAGCATCAATGTCTATGGGGAGAAAAGTGAGGACACCCTAAGGGACTGCAAAATGAGGACACCCATAAGGGATAAAAATGTAAAGTAGTCAGTGCCGGTTGTATCACAGGAAGAACTCACAGCATCAATATTATGGGGACAAAAGTGAGGACACCCTAAGAGCCCGCAAAGTGAGGACACCCTAAGTGATACAAATGTAAAGTTTGTCAGTGCCCGGCTTGTAACACGGGGAAAAACTCACAGCATCAATATCTAGGGGGACAAAAGTGAGGAAAACCCCTAAGAGACCGCAAAAGTGAGACACCCAAAGGGGACCACAAAGGGGGAATACACCCCTAAGGGCCCGCAAAAAGTGAGACACCCCAAGGGATACAATGTAATAGTCAGTTCCCGACTTGTATCACAGGGAAAGAACTCACAGCATCAATATTATGGGGACAAAAGTGGGACACCCTAAGAGACACAAAAGTGAGGAACCCCTAAGGGACCACAAAGGGGAATTTAAAACCCATAAGGGCCGCAAAAGTGAGGACACCCTAAGTGATACAATGTAAAGTAGTCAGTTTAGGACTTGTATCACAGGGAAGAACTCACAGCAACAAAAATCTAGGGGGACAAAAGTGAGGACCCCCCTAAGAGACCCCCAAAAGTGAGGACACCCTAAGTAATACATTAAAGTAGTCAGTGCTCGGCTTGTGTCACAGAGAAGAACTCACAGCATCAATGTCTATGGTGACAAAAGTGAGGACACTCCTATGGGACCGCAAAAGTGAGGACACCCCTAAGTGATACAATGTAAAGTAGTCAGTGCCCATCTTGTATCATAGGGAAGAACTCACAGCATAAATGTCTATGGGGACAAAAGTGATGACACCCCTAAGTGACTGCAAACGTGAGGACACCCCTAAGGCCCTGCAAAAGTAAGGTAACCCCTAAGGGACTGCAAAAGTGAGGACAGCCCTATGGGACCACAAAAGCGAGTACACCCCTAAGGGACCGCAAAAGTGAGGACACCCCTAAGGGACTGCAAAAGTGAGGACACCACTAAGGGATAAAATGTAAAGTAGTCAGTTCCCGACTTGTATCCCAAGAGAGAACTCACAGCATCAATGTCTATGAGGACAAAAGTGAGGACACCCCTAAGGGACAACAAAAGTGAGGACACCCCTAAGTGATACAATGTAAAGTAGTCAGTGCCCGGCTTGTATCACAGTGGAAAGAACTCACAGCATCAATGTCTATGGGGACAAAAGTGAGGACACCACTAAGGGACTGCAAAAGTGAGGACACCTATAAGGGACTGCAAAAGTGAGGACACCCCTAGGGGACTGCAAAAGTGAGTACACCCTTAAGGGACTGCAAAATTGAGGACACCGCTAAGGGACCGCAAAAGTGAGGACACCCTTAGGTAAAAATGGATAAATTTTGCCCAATTTGCCATTTTCCCTTCCCTGTGTCCTGTGACTCGTTAGTTTTACAAGGTCTCAGGTGTGAATGGGCGGGAGAGGGGTAGCAGGTGTGTTACATTTGGTGTTATTGCTCTCACACTCTCTCATACTGGTCTCTGGAAGTTCAACATGGCCCCTCATGGCAAAGAACTGTCTGAGGGTCTAAAAAGGAATTGTTGTTCTGCATAAAGATGGTCGAGGCCATAAGAAGATGCCGACCCCCTGACCTTGAGCTGCAGCGCGGGGGCCAAGACCATACAGCGGATTAACAGGACAGGATCCTCTCAGAAGAGACCTCACTATGGTCGACCAAAGAAGCTGAGGGCACGTGCTCAGTGTCATATCCAGAGAGGAGAGCTGCCAGCATTGCTGCAGAGGTTACAGGGGTGGGGGGGTCAGGCTGTCAGTGCTCAAGGTCATATTTCCCGAGAGGAGTGCTGCCAGCATTGCTGCAGAGGTTACAGGGGTGGGGGTCAGCCTGTCAGTACTCAGGGTCATTCCAGAGAGGAGTGCTGCCAGCATTGCTGCAGAGGTGGGAGGGGCGGGGGGGGTCAGCCTGTCAGTGCTCAGTGTCATATCCCGAGAGGATGCTGCCCGCATTGCTGCAGAGGTTACAGGGGAAGGGGGGGGGGGGGTGTCAGCCTGTCAGTGCTCGGGTATATCCCGGAGGAGTGCTGCCAGATTGCTGGCAGAGGTTACAGGGGCGGGGGGGTCAGCCTGTCAGTGCTCAGTGTCATATCCAGAGAGGAGTGCTGCCAGCATTGCTGCAGAGGTTACAGGGGTGAGGGGTCAGCCTGTCAGTGCTCAGGGTCATATCCAGAGGGAGTGCTGCCAGATTGCTGCAGAGGTTTCAGGGGCGGGGGGGTCAGCTGTCGTGCTCAGGGTCATATCCAGAGAGGAGTGCTGCCAGCATTGCTGCAGAGGGTACAGGGGTGGGGGGGTCAGCCTGTCAGTGCTCAGGGTCATATCCAGAGAAAGGGGTGCTGCCGCATTGTGCAGAGGGTACAGGGGTGGGGGGTCAGCCTGTCAGTGCTCAGGGTCATATCCAGAGAGGAGTTTTTGCCAGCATTGCTGCAGAGGTTACAGGGCGGGGGTCAGCCTGTCAGTGCTCAGGTCATATCCAGAGAGGAGTGCTGCCAGCATTGCTGCAGAGGTTTCAGGGGCGGGGTCAGCCCGTCAGTGCACAGGGTCATATCCAAGGGAGTGCTGCCAGCATTGCGCAGAGGTTACAGGGGCGGGGGTCCGCCGTCAATGCTCAGCATCATATCCAGAGAGGAATGCTGCCAGCATTGCTGCAGAGGTTACAGGGGCGGGGGGGGGACAGCCTGTCCAGTGTCAGTGTCATATCCAGAGGTGAGGGCGCCCAGCATTGCTGCAGAGGTTACAGGGTCGGGGGTCAGTGCTCAGGGTCAGATCCGGAGGTGAGGGCGCCCAGCATTGCTGCAGAGGTTACAGGGGTGGGGGGGTCAGTCTGTCAGTGCTCAGGGTCATATCCAGAGAGGAGTGCTGCCAGCATTGCTGCAGAGGTTACAGGGGTGGGGGGGTCAGCCTGTCAGTGCTCAGGGTCATATCCAGAGAGGAGTGCTGCCAGCATTGCTGCAGAGGTTACAGGGGCGGGGGTCAGCCTGTCAGTGCTCAGGGTCATATCCAGAGAGGAGCGCTGCCAGCATTGCTGCAGAGGTTACAGGGGCGGGGGGGTCAGCCTGTCAGTGCTCAGGGTCATATCCAGAGATGAGTGCTGCCAGCATTGCTGCAGAGGTTACAGGGGGGGGGGGGTCAGCCAGTCAGTGCACAGGGTCATTTTCCCGAGAGGACTGCTGCCAGCATTGCTGCAGAGGTTACAGGGGCGGGGGGGGTCAGCCTGTCCCGTGCTCAGGGTCATATCCCGAGAGGAGTGCTGCCAGCATTGCTGCAGAGGTTACAGGGGTGGGGGGGCGCCTGTCAGTGTCAGGGTCATATCCAGAGAGGAGTGCTGCCAGCATTGCTGCAGAGGTTACAGGGGTGGGGGGTCAGCCTGTCAGTGCTCAGGGTCATATCCAGAGAGGAGTGCTGCCAGCACTGCGGCAGAGGTTACGGCGTGGGGGTCAGCCTGTCAGTGCTCAGGGTCATATCCAGAGAGGAGTGCTGCCAGCATTGCTGCAGAGGTTACAGGGGCAGGGGGGTGGGGGTGGGGGTCAGCCTGTCAGTGCTCAGCGTCATATCCAGAGAGGAGTGCTGCCAGCATTGCTGCAGAGGTTACAGGGGCGGGGGTCAGCCTGTCAGTGCTCAGGGTCATATCCAGAGAGGAGTGCTGCCAGCATTGCTGCAGAGGGTACAGGGGCGGGGGTCAGCCTGTCAGTGCTCAGGTCATATCCAGAGAGGAGAGCTGCCAGCATTGCTGCAGAGGTTACAGGGGCGGGGGCCAGCCTGTCAGTGCTCAGGGTCATATCCAGAGATGAGCGCTGCCAGCATTGCTGCAGAGGGTCCCGGGGGTCAGTCTGTCAGTGCTCAGGGTCATATCCAGAGAGGAGTGCTGCCAGCATTGCTGCAGAGGTTAAAGGGGCGGGGGGTCAGCCTGTCAGTGCTCAGGGTGATATCCAGAGAGGAGTGCTGCCAGCATTGCAGCAGAGGTTACGTATAGAAGCTGTTATGTTCTGTCTACGATCTGTTTTTTTTTTAATTTATGGAGGTGAATAGGTTTTAACTGAGGATTGGAATGATGGTGTTGTTAACTATATCCCTAGATCTGGAAGTTCAATATTCTTACTAAGTAAGCGCCAATCAGGGGTATGGGGGGGGGGACGGGGACTGGACGGGACGTGAGTTTATGTAAATTACTGCATGGCAGAAATAATGCCTGCCTGGTTCTGGGGGCTGTCACTGTATCTGTCGCTCTCAGAGCAGTGTGACCTCCGGTGATAGATCCCCTTTAAGATTCACAGAAGTGTCTGACTGCAGAATATCCGAGGGGATCAGTGAGGTCAATGAACAATCTATGTATGGATTCCCTGAGAGATGATGTGAAATTAATCTCTTCTTCATCGTGTGCGAGTTTACATGGAAAGTTCCAGTAATTGCCTCTTCCAGTTGGAAACTCTCCAAAGTCTGTCCACCTCTAAGCAGGATGATAGACCGAAAGAATTACATAGAATCCCTACTATTAACTGGTCAGCACTGGAAATAGCAGGATTGGGCAAATAGCAGCAGAATAGTGAGCGCAGCTCTGGAGGATAATACAGGATGTAACTCAGGATCAGTACAGGGTAAGTAATGTATGTACGTGGGCTGCACCAGCAGATATAGGAGCGCAGCTCTGGAGGATAATACAGGATGTAACTCAGGATCAGTACAGGATAAGTAATGTATGTACGTGACTGCACCAGCAGAATAGTGAGTGCAGCTTGGAGGATAATACAGGATCTAACTCAGGATAGTACAGGATAAGTAATGTATGTACAGTGAAATGCCCAGCAGAATAGTGAGTGCAGCTCTGGAATATAATACAGGATGTAAGTCAGGATCATACAGGATAAAATAATGTATGTACACAGTGACTGCACCAGCAAAATAGTGAGCGCAGTCTGGAGGATAATACAGGATGTAACTCAGGATCAGTACAGGGTAAGTAAAGTTGTACACAGTGACTGCACCAGCAGAATAGTGAGTGCAGCTCTGGAGGAAATACAGGATGTAACTCAGGATCAGTACAGGATAAGTAATGTTGTACAGTGAAATGCACCAGCAGAATAGTGAGTGCAGCTCTGGAGAATAATACAGGATGTAACTCAGGATCAGTACAGGATAAGTAATGTATGTACAGTGACTGCACCAGCAGAATAGTGAGTGCAGCTCTGGAGAATAATACAGGATGTAACTCAGGATCAGTACAGGATAAGTAATGTATGTACAGTGACTGCACCAGCAGAATAGTGAGCGCAGCTCTGGAGTATTATACAGGATGTAACTCAGGATCACACAGGATAAGTAATGTAGGGTACACAGTGACTGCACCAGCAGAATAGTGAGTGTAGCGCTGGAGGATAATACAGGATGTAACTCAGGATCAGCACAGGACAAGTAATGTATGTACAGTGACTGCACCAGCAGAATAGTGAGTGCAGCTCTGGAGGATAATACAGGATGTAACTCAGGATCAGTACAGGATAAGTAATGTATGTACAGTGACTGCACCAGCAGAATAGTGAGTGCAGCTCTGGAGGATAATACAGGATGTTACTCAGGATCAGTACAGGATAAGTAATGTATGTACAGTGACTGCACCAGCAGAATAGTGAGCGCAGCTGTGGAGTATAATACAGGATAATTAATATATGTACACAACGGCTCTGCAGCTTTAGGGAGCTCCCGGCATGGCCTCATACAGCCACCAGTAGAGGGCGCTCCCAGTGCATGGAGCTGGCATTGAATCAATGAATGTACAATGATAGAGCTATATTTACAGAGCACTGGACAATCCCTTCAATCCTCTGCAACTATTAACATTAAAATGGCGAAAATATTATCATTTGGGAAAGAAATGTTCTTTGGCGTCTTAGGAGGAGAACTGAACAGCCAGGATTTGTTATTTCACAGCTCACACTTTGCCGCGTTAGGAGAACAGATTCGCTGCTGACTAATGAGAGGAGCACTTGACAATAATAAAATGTAATTAGAGGCGAATCTTGTTGCACTTTTCTTGTCTAACACGGTTCCCTGGTAAAATCAGTAAAAATAACAGATGGTAATTAGAGGTCAAACACAGCATCAAAACAGGGACGTGAAACGCGTGAGCCACGCCGAGCTCTGACTAATACTCAGCTTCAGTCAGTGATTGCATTACGTATTCTAGCTATTGTACTGAACATCACGCTATCCCCCCCCACTGATCTCAAACAAACACACTGACTTGGGAGCGAGCACGAACAGTGAAGGGGGGATGATGTCATCCTCCTTCAGTTAAGAAACACCCAGCTGAGGGGTGGGAGGGGGGGGGGGTGAGAGAAACGCCTCTGGATTTGAAGAACTGAGAAAATGAAGTTACAAGAAAACAGCCGAACTGATGAAGCGATACATCCCCTTTAATGAGAAGCGGTTCAGCTTGTCCCCTCTCTGCCCAGATGGTTCCCATCACTGTGGCTTATACTACATTGGTATAAAAGAGGGAGCAGAATATTCAGTACAAGGACGTGATCCAATTGTACGATTTCCTATTCTACATAACAAAGGCAACAAGCAGCAGCCGCGGAGCCGATCGATTGTATCCTTTATGGACCAGAATTATTAGGATTCTTGTATCCGGAGTTAACAGAGCAGCAGCCAAGAAACTGAACTTGGATCCAGTGGAGAGGCCACGACCTGCGCCACCGCTCTCTGCACCGCCGCTCTCTGCACCGCCGCCCCGCACCGCCTCTCTCTGCACCACCGCCCTCTGCACCTCCACTCTCTGCACCACCGCCCTCTGCACAGCCGCTCTCTGCACCGCCACTCTCTGCACCACCGCTCTCTGGACCACCGCTCTCAGCACCGCCGCCAATCTGCATCGCCGCTCTCTGCACCGCCATTCTCTGCACCGCCGCTCTCTGGACCACCGCCCTCTGCACCGCTCTCTGCACCACCGCCCTCCGCACCGCCGCCCTCTGCACCGACACTCTCTGCCCGACCACTCTCTGCACCGACACTCTCTGCCCGACCACTCTCTGCACCGACACTCTCTGCCCCGACACTCTCTGCCCCGACACTCTCTGCACGACCACTCTCTGCACCGACACTCTCTGCACCGCCGCTCTCTGCACCGCCGCTCTCTGCACCGCCACTCTCTGCACCGCAGCTCTCTGCACCGCCGCCCTCTGCACCCCCCGCCCTCCTGCACCGCCGCGCTCTGCACCGCCGCTCTCTGCAATGCCCCCCTCTCTGCACCCACCGCTCTCTGGGCCACCGCCCTCTGCACCGCCGCTCTCTGCCACCCCCGCCTCTCTGGACCACCGCCCTCTGCAAACCCCTCTCTGTACCGTCGCTCTCTGCACCGCCACAACTTTGCACTGCCGCTCTCTGCACCGCCGCTCTCTGAACTGCCGCTCTCTGCACCACCGCTCTCTGGACCACCGCCCTCTGCACCGCCGCTCTCTGCACCACCGCTCTCTGGACCACCGCCCTCTGCACCGCTCTCTTCACCGCCGCCCTCTGCACCGCCGCTCTCTGCACCACCACTCTCTGCACCGCCGCTCTCTGGACCACCGCTCTCTGCACCACCGCTCTCTGCACCGCCGCTCTCTGCACCGCCACTCTTTGCACTGCCACTCTCTGCACCGCCATTCTCTGCACCGCCATTCTCTGCACCATGCTCTCTGCACCACCGCTCTCTGGACCGCCACTCTCTGTACCTTCACTCTCTGGACCGCCACTCTTTGCACTGCCACTCTCTGCACCCCCGCTCTCTGCACCCCCGCCCTCTGCTCCGCCGCCCTCTGCACCACCGCTCTCTGGAGCACCGCCCTCTGCACCGCTCTCTGGTCCGTCGCTCTCTGCACCGCCACCACTCTGCACCGCCACTCTCTACACCACCGCTCTCTGAACTGCCGCTCTCTGCCCCCGCCACCTCTGCACCCGCCGCTCTCTGTAAAGACCGCCTTCTGCAACAACCCTCCCGCACCCCCACTCTTGCACCGCCCCTCCGCACCCCCCCTCCCCTGCACGGGCCCCCTTGCCCACCGCTCCTGCACCCCGCTTTCTCACCCCGCTCTCTGCACCCCCCGCCTCTGCACCGCCGTGTCTGCACCACCCCTGTTGCACCGCCGCTCTCGCACCGCCCCCTTGCACCCCCGCTCTCTGCACCCCCGCCCTCGCAACCCCCGCCTCTACACCACCTCTCCTGCACCACCACTCTCTGCACCAGCTTCTGCACCACCACTCTCTGCACCGCCGCTCTCGCACTGCCACCTCTGACCGCCCCTTTGCACGACCGCCCTCTGCATCGCCGGAAC
>JAODAL010073588.1:0-14683 GCA_025379985.1 Phyllomedusa bahiana
GATGATGCACCCTGAACTGATGCGCCCCCTTGCACTACTCGGGCCCCCAACCACTGCCTAATGAAACCCATGAAATTGTGAAACGGCGGGCCCGTGGATTTGACGGAGAGAAAGGGGTCCGTGTCCGCATCTGTGTCCGTTCCCCCTCCGTTTTCCCGGCGGGGCCCGTTGTTTTTAGAGTGTCCAACGATCGTTCCCAAAATAAGGGTCAACACAATTTCTCATGCTGACAAGGGCATTGTTTCCGGCACTGAAACCCTTTTGGTGGCTTTTTTCCCAAAATGGCAAGGATGGGCAGAGCTCTTTTCCCCGCCTCCACCTTTGGTGGTTTTAACACCCCGAGGTTTCCCTACCCCTGCTTGTAGGCCTGGTCACTTCGTACTGCGTTAATGGCATTTCGCTGCTGCCACAAACGCTGGAAACATGTGGAGGGTGGAATTCCAGCTTTTGCCACGGGCAACAAAGAGACGGTTGACGGGAGGCCCGGGTGACGCTTGGGGAACCCAGCCAGGCGGGACGAAGCAGGGGGGCGAAAAGGGGGGAAGTGCGAACTCCGACCTCGAGCCCTTCTTCGCGGGGTCCAGACCCGGGTTTTGCTTTTAGAAATTTTTGGACGACAAGGTTTTTTGACATGTGCCCGGCAAGGGATGTGCTCCCCGCCCCACCCCATCTTCAGGCCCGCCAGCAGATTTCGCCCGGTTTTTTTTTTTTTTTCGAAAAATTTGCCAAAAAAAAAAAGGGAAAAAAGGTTTTTTGGTTTTTTTTTTAAAGCCAAAACGGGGTTGTTTTAAAAAAAAGCCAGTCAATTTTAAAAAAATTTGGAAAAATTTTAAAAAAAAAAAGGTTTTAAAAAAAAAAACCAAAAAAAAAAAAAATTAAAATTTCCCCCCCAAAACCCCCCCCCGGCCCCGGTGTCCTGGGGCCCCCCCAACCCCTTGATGGGGCCAAAAAACCCCCGGAGGGACCTTTTGGGGGGGAAAAGCCCTGCCCCCCATCCCTGCGGGTTTGAAAAGCTGTGCGCTGGGGCCGAGAGCCACCCCCCCCCCAGGGACATCCAAACCCCGCCAAACCCGTGAGCTTTCACAGAGAAAAAGCGGGCCCTTTGGGGGGCTTACCCAGTCCATGGGGTCGGTGGTGAGAAAGGATTTTTTCCGGACACCATTTCGGGCAACGCGCTTGAAATTTTTGAAGAAACGTGGGGGGCCCGGGCAGGGAGGCTTTTTTTGGCCAAAAAATGCCTGCTCCCGGGATCTGGTATTGGGGGCAGGCAGGGCCAAGGGCGTGGCGGAAAACCCCTCTGTTTTTCCCCCAGACGGAAAGGCAACATTTCCAAGGCCAAAACCCTGGCAAAGCCGACATTCAGGCTTTTGGGTTTTGGGTTGGGTTTTTTTTAAAATGTTTCTTTTGCTCCCAAACCTGGAAAAGAAAAGGGTGGGTGCTAGACTGGCCATGTAGGCGTTTTCAGGTCGTAAACTGGCGGGAAAGGGGAAGGGGTTTGGGTGGGGCCTGGGGGTGCGGTGGAAATCGGGCGACGGTGGAGGCTGAAGGGAGGCTGATCCCTGATCATGACTCTGAGAACATGGGCAGTGGGGAAAGCTTGTGGGGGGTGGGGGGAGGGGAGGCAGGACAGAGGGTGTGCCCGGGTTGGGGCCCGGGGGTCGGTCTGCCCTTTTTTCCAAGTGTTTTCCCCCCATTTCAATCCCTGCATTTGGCATGTGCTGACATTTGGGGGGTGGGGTTAAACCACTTAAGTTCTTGTCTACTTTTGTTTAGGCAAAGGCGGCATATGAATGCTGGGTGAATCAAGGCTTGCTCAAAGAAGGCCCAGGCTTGAGAGGTCCTGGACCTTTTTGACGACGATAAGCGAGGAGCGGGGTTTGCGCTGACCGTGGCTGGCGGAATCATATCAGCGGACTTCTGTGACCGCCCTCTCCCTTTTTGTGGCGGGACCCGTATTGACACTACCCCCCATCGTCTTCCTCCTCGTCCACTGATGAAGCGCTCGAAAGCAAATTCTGCGGAAAAGACCAGGATGGATCCGCAATGTCGTCATCATCATCATCATCAACACAGGTGACTTGGTCGTCCTGACTTTCTGCATCCAGAAGCTGCGGGCTACAAGCAAGGGGCACTGCAAGGCGTTGCCGACCGCCCGGGATTTTTGCCGATTGACCGGCTTCCTTCACCTCCTCTGATGGCATCAGTAACTGGGCGTCAGAGCAGACTAAATCATCCTCTTGATCTTTTAACATGCCTTCTGACCCCAACCGCATTTTGTCATCAAAGAGGACTTCAGACAATGGATTATCCACAGTGGTGGGTACACGAGTTGACATTTGGGCTGCGTCATGCTGCGTCAATGAACAATGCTGGGTGTGCAAAAGTCAAAAAACACGTAACTGTTATGTTTTGATATAATAAACGGTATATTTTGCACCTTTCAATTCACCTGTGGTGAATATAGAATTGCTGTTTTAAGATTTACGTAGATGCTGCGTCAATGAACAATGCTGGGTGCGCAAAAGTCAAAAAACACGTAACTGTTATGTTTTGGTATAATAAACGGTATTTTTTGCACCTTTCAATTCACCTGTGGTGAATATAGAATTGCTGTTTTAAGATTTACGTAGATGCTGCGTCAATGAGGGATGCTGGGTGTGCAAAAGTCAAAAAACACGTAACTGTGATGTTTTCGTACGATACACTGTATTTTTGGCAACAAACAACCTGTGCTGACTACAAGATTGCTGGATTGTAATTTAACTGCAAGGTGGATATATCAACAGTCACAGGTGTAATGGGTAAAATTGAAAATGAACACCTATCTGAAATGTATACTGATAATAAAAGTGGAGTTTTGCAGCTAACAAAGAGACCTGCAGTTACTAGAAATGATGTGTACCCCAAAATAATTTCAGGCTGCCCAATTTCCCAAGGAAAAATATTTAAAAGAAAAACTTTTTAAAATAAAGTTTTTTTCCACAACAATGCTCACAAAAGTTTTGGGTTGAACTTTTTCCCAATTTGTTCTTTTAGATGGGAACTTTTCCTGTGTTCCCCCGCGGGGGGCCCCCCCCGCTCCCACCCCCCCCGTAAAATTTCAAGCGGTAGTTGTTGCTTTAAAATTCTCTGTAATACAAAAAAATTTTCCCAAAATCCTAATCAAAACAAAATTTGGGAAAGGGATCACAGCAAAATTGTAAAGGTTTCTCTGTGCAGAAATAGCCTAATTTCGCTGGTTTGTTTGGCCACAGGCAGACGCGGGTTTCCTATCCCAAATAAGGACGCTGAGAACACTGAGGTTTAAAACAGGAAACCCCTGTTCTAGTAAAACGGGGTTAAACCCATACACATCCCAGTCTGACTTCGCACACACATCTCACCCTCCCTCAATTTGTAATCTGATTTGGGGCCCCAAAATTCCGGGAACGCCAAAAAAAGGCCCCGACCCAAATAGATGATGCCCAGATTTTAACCTTAATTATCCCCCATGACGGGAAAATTTTTCGATCACCAAAAAAAACCTTCCGTTTTCAACTTTGCGAAAAAAAACCCCTCAACACAAACCCCCTGTTTAGCGAGGGGCAGGAGCATCTGGCCCCGGGAGATAAAGGGCAAAGAGAAACAGCTCCCTTCTGCAGAGGTGGTGGAGCCTTGACTACTGCAATGGAATGCGTGCCCGGGGCAACGGGTTTGCTTTTGCTGGGCGGCAGGATGGACCACCACATCTGAGCCACGTTTTTTCCCAGGCCACCGGTTTGGTGACGCTGCTTTGTTTGACCCCAGGGCCTGGGGGGCCAACTTTTAGCCCCCCTTGGCCCGTTTCACTTTTCCCCCCCCTACAGTTCTACATAAAACCCGGTGTTTTAGCAACAACTGCCAAAACCGCCGAGTATTTGTTTTAAACCGGCCAACACTCCGCACTGAGTGACTACTACCCCCCACTCCCCGTGAGCCCCTTTTTGCCCTACTTTTCTTGAACCTTTGAAGCGGGTTTTTTAACCCCGTGGACGTTTGGCCCCCGACCTCAAAACTGCGCTATCCTGCGATCAGGGCCCCACAAACCCACTTGCTGGCGCGCCCGCTGCCGGACGCGCAAGCTAAACGCCCCTTTCCCCATGAGATGATGAAGCCCTTTCCCTCCCCCGGGCCCCAAGTGCGGTCGGAAACATATCTTTCTATTTGTGTTTAAACGTCCTGTTGTCCTCATCCCCCGGTTTTTTGGGGTATGCAAGGCTGACCCCTCAAAACCGACCTCTCAGGGCCACTCTCCACATCTTTTACTTTGCGCCTCCCTGCAAAAAGGGCGGGGGAAATTGGCCCCTTTTTCTTCACTCCAAGTAGCTGGGGGACTCCCCCTCCTCAAATTTTTCATCCTCGCAAAAATTTGGCGCTGACCCCAAAACCACATAGTAGATCTCTGGCTGGGGGGGAAAACCGGAGGGGCCCAGGGGCGGGGTTGGGGACAGGTGAGGGCCCTGACCCACCCCCCCGGGCCATGCCAACAAAGGGTTTGGGGTTGCCCTAAAGGGGTCCCACCAAATTTCCTTGGGGGGGTTGTCAGATGTCATCGGGGAGGAAGGGGATGACCTAGTAAACCAATTAAAGAAACCCTTGGTTTTTGGGTTAAACCACAGGGGCCACTACATGAAAGGGCAGTTGTGGCCCCCACCGGTAAACCCCTGCGGGGCGACGCCCCCCTGGATGTGCGGGCGATTTGGGGCCCCTGCTCCGGAATTTTTTGGGGCCAAATGCCCTCGCGGGTTAAAAACCTTTGCCTCCCTTCTGCCCGGGAATTTTAACTGTTTGTTCTAAAATTTTACAGAAACTGTTTGATAAAAGATATCTGTTTATGTAAATACAACCCGGATTTGACTCCAAAAAAAACCCCAGAAACAAGTTTGGGGAAACCCTTTTGGAAAAATTTTTGCGCTCCCCCAAAAAAGGGCCGGGGAAAAAAATTTACTAGTATGTGTTTTTTTAAAAACACTGTGTATTTTACTGAATTAAAAAACAAAAAAAACAGGCCCTTTAAAAAAACCTTTTGGGAAAATGAATTTTTGCCAGGCAAAATTGCTTTCCCTTTTGGGGGTTTAAAAAAAAGTTTCTTTTTGTGACCCCAAAAGCAGAACAATGCTTAAAATTTAACCCCCCGGAATTTTAATTTGCGCAAAATAAATTTAAACAACCCAAAAAATAAACCCCTTTGTAGTGTTTTTTACAATGGTGGGTAAATTTAAAAGGGGACACAACAAGAGAAAAAATTTAATTAAACCCTTTGGTTTTTGAAAAATTTGCTTCAGGAAAAATGTATTTTTTGGGGGGTGAAAAAGCGTTTCTTTTAGTGACCCCCAACAGCAAAACAAGGCTTAATTAACCCCTGGATGTAAATTGCACAAAAGAATTGGCAACCCCAAAAAATACTACTTTGGGACGTTTTACAATGATGTCCCATTTTACGGTACACAAAAAGAGGGAAAAAATTGTAATTAACCTTCGGGTTATGAAATTTTGTACAGGAAAAATTTCTTTTTTGGCGTGAAAAAAGTTTTTTTTTTAGTGATCACAACAGCAGAACACTGCTTAATTAAAAAACCCCCTTTATGTAAATTGCGAAAAGAAAATTTAGCAAACCCAAAAAATACCGCTTTTTACGGTTTTCGATGGCTTTTATTTTACGGGACACAACAAGAAAAATTTTTAAATTTAAAACCCTTTGGTTTTTTTAAATTTTTGCAAGGAAAAAAAGTCCTTTTTTTTGGGGGTTTAAAAAAGGGCGGGTTTTTTTTAAATGACCAAACAGCGAACAAAGCTTAAAATTAAAACCCCCTTTATGTAAATTTCGCAAAAGGGAAATTTTGGGAAAAAAAACTCTAGCTTTGTAGGTGTTACAATTTTTGCTATTTTACGGTACCAAAAAGAGAAAAAAAAATTTTAATTAACCCCTTTGGGTTAAAGAAATTTTGCTTAAAAGGAAAAATTCTTTTTTGGGGAGAAAAAAACGTTTTTTTTTTTTAGTTAAACCCAAAAGCGAACAATGCTTAAATTTTAAACCCCTTGATGTAAAATTTCCCCAAAAGAAAATTTAGCAACCAAAAATGAAAATAAATTTGGATTGTAAAAACGCTGTTTTTTTTAAATAATACAACAGGAACAGGGCTTGATTAACCCCCCTTTGGGTTAAATTTAATGTGTTTTGGCAGATAGCATTTAAAAAGTATATGCCCCGCACTGGACGCCACTGGACTTTTTATTTCCCAAAAAAAACCCCCCAAAATCCCGAATTAAAACGTTAAGAGAACCCGTCTCTGGGAAAGCGTGACACCCCCCCAAAAAAACGCTGTATAAAAAAAAGTTCTTTAGTAAGAGATTTTTATTTGAAGGCCCCTGGCAGGACCTTTTCCCCAATCGTACAGTGAGAGGGGGGTAAAGAACTCCCAGCGTCGCGCCCCCACTTTTTATAGTGCAGTTACCCTCACAGGAAAACCCGCCGGTCCCCTGATTGGCTTTTATTCTGCACATGTTCCCCCCCCCCCCCCCCCCCCCCCCCCCCTGAGGCCATGCCCTTTTCCTCCCCCGAGTTCTTTGCCCCCTGTAACGCCATGTGGGTTGCAGCCATCAATTTAAAAACAAAACCCTTTGGGTTACCCGAAGTACCCCAAACTTTACTTCGTTTTAGAAAAACCCAAGTTTTCCCAAAAATTTTAAATGAATTCCCTTCGTTAAAAAACTAATTTGCCCATCTCTAGTTACAATACAGGACTTTCCTTTCCAGCAAGTGGGGATGGTGGTGCAACTGGTTCAATGTTGTTGCCTGTCTCCAGGAGATTGTGCACTCTATTTCTGGACTGTATTTTCGTAGCTCTAGATTGATTTTGTTTTTTTTTTAGGTAGTTTGCTGCTTAGAAAAACAACAATAACAATACTGTACGTAGCTCTTTGTTTCAGCAAAGTTTTATTGCAAAAATTTTTAAAAAAGGCCCTACCAAAACACCCGGGCAATGGGAGTTCTGGGGGTTTTTAAAAAAGTGATAAAAAAAGAGACAGGTTAACCCCTTAAGGTCTAAGCCTGTTTTTGGACTTAAGGACCAAGCCCTTTTTTTTCAAATCTGACATCTGTCACTTCATTAAGGAATAACTTTTTAATGGTTTTACCTATTCATGTCAATTTGAGAGTATTTTCTCCTGACACATTACATTTTACCTTACCAATTAATTTTTGTTGAAACAATCCTTACTTATTTGTGAAAAATAAGTAAATAAAATTAGTAAATAACGAACATCTACCATAAGTCTACTTTATGTTGGCATCATTTTTTAAACAATCTCATACTTTTTAGGACATTAAGGGGCTCTTCAATTTTGTAGTATATGTTAACATTTTCAAGAGAATTTGTAACACTGATTTTTTTTAAGAACCAGTCCAGTTCTGATGTGGCTTTGAAGGGCCCTTATGTTAGATAACCCCATAAATGACTCCATCTAAGAAACTGAACCCCTCAAGGTATTCAAAACAACACTTATAAGGTTTGTTAACCCTTTAAGTGTTTCACAAAAATTAAAGCAAAGAAGAGATGAAATTTAAAAATTTCACTTTTCTTGCAGATTTCCAATTTGTATCCATTATTAACTGGAACACGGTAGATAATAACAGGAAAATGCAATTCAATTTTGATTTCCCAGTTTCTACCGTTTTTAGAGATATCCCATATGTTGCCTTAGTGCGCTATTTGACTCAACCACAAGAATAAGAGTAGGAGGAGCTCCTATGGGATTTTGGGGTCTTATTTTCATTAAGATATATTTTAGGAACCATTCCAGGTTTGCAGACACCCTAAGGTGCTATAACTTAATAAACTCCCCTAAAAAGACCTAATTTGGAAAACTACGCCGCTGGTAATTCACATGTCACTTATCTCCCCGCCCGGGCGATTCGCCGAGCTGGTAGAGGAGACATAATCCATAGTTCTCTATGAGAACAGTGGATTACCGTAATGACTGGGCCGTTTTCAGCCCGTAATTTGCGCACTCCGGCGCGTAATTACGGACCAAAATACGACCCATTTTAAGCCGTGTGAACATGGCCTAAAAGTCACCACATTTTGGATTCAACACCCCTCAGGAATCTCATCTAGGTGTGTATTGTGCAATTTGGGCGCACAGGTGTTCCACAGGGTTTTCTTTTAGCTTAGAGCAATGAAAAAAAAACAAAACATCTGCAGTTCCACCCTTGTTTTTTAGGTTTCATTCTTACAGTGTTCACTGTGCGGTATAAGTGACAGGATGACTTTACTATGTGGGTTGGTACTATTGCAATGATATAAATTCTAAATAGCTTTTTATGTTTTGCTACTTTTACACAATAGAAATAGGTTTGCAAAAAATTTTGTTTTTATGTTGTCACAGTCTGACAGCCATAACTGTTTTATTTTTCTTTATATGGTGCTGATTAAGAGCTTGTTTCTTGTGGAATGAGTTGACATTTTCATTTGTGCCATTATGACATTTATATGATGCTTTTTTCTCTTTTTATCAAGGTTTTTTGGAAGCAGAATGAACAAAATACAGCACTCTTGGTAATGTTTTTTATATTTATTTTTTACAGCGGTCACCATGTGGTATAAATTACATGCTAGCTTTACTCAGCATGATGATACAATTACAACAATACCCAATTTGTATATTTTTTAAAAGTTTTATTGCTTCTACACAATAAAAACACTCTTATTTAGAAAAGTAAACGCGTATTTGCATCGCCATAACCATAACTTTTGATTTTCCTGTGTACAGAGCTATGTAGAGGCTTGTTTTTCTCAGCTTGAGTTCTCATTTTTATTAGTATCATTTTTGGTGGACACGTGATTTTTTGATTGCCTTTGAATCTGTTTTTGAAAGGCAATACAGCAATCCTGATAGTGTTTTTATATTTTTATAAAAAGAGAGCGATACATTAATATTGTTTTACACAATAAACCTTTTTTTTTAAACTGCCTTTAAAAACAATATAAATTGGGTATCAATATAATCGTGTCATCCAGCAGAGTTAAACTAACATGTCATGTGTACTGCACGGTGAGCGCTGTAAAAAAATAAAAATAAAAAACACTGCAAGGATTGCTGTATTTTCTTCACTCTGCCTTCCATCAATGGATTCAAAGGTGAACAATAAGTCATGTGTCCACCAAAAATGATACCAATAAAAATGACAACTCAGGTCGGGAAAAACAAGCCTCGACATAGCTCCGTACACAGAAAAATGTAAAAGTTACGGCTCTCAGAATATGGCGATGCAAAAACATGTTTTCTTTTCTAAATAAAAGTGTTTTTATTGTGTAAAAGCAGTAAAACGTAAATAAAAATACAAATTGATTATCAACGTAATCGTGTCCAGAATGTGTGAAGATTTTCTCCAGTTTGCCCAGAAAAAAAACTCTTTTAAAATGGACTGTAATGATCGCGCTGGACGTCTTTTTAATTGAAGGTTTATTATAAGTAGCAATGGAATACGCGTTTTGTGTGTAGACCACATTTCCTCAGTTCCATCAGGTCATTACAGTCAAATTAGCAGGAGTTTTTTTTCTGGGTAAACTAGAGAAAATTTTCACACATTCTGGATCGCTATCACCCTGACTCCGTGCATCAGTCATACGGAGCAAAACTAGACTAATAAATTGCTGCAGACTGTCAACTCTTCGATTCCAAATTACTTGGATGCTCAATAAAGTGTTGTGCCTTTCTTTCCACAACACTACAAGGTTTGTACATATAATAACTACTAACTAGTTTTACCCAAAAGTCTCAATACTGCACTAGGACGCACTGTCTCTTTTTTGTTTTTCTCTTGCAATGTAATCGTATTGTCATGCTGAGTAAAGCTAGCATGTCACTTATACCACACGGTGAAAGTTTTAAAATATAAAAATAAAAAACACTACCAAGATTGCTGTATTTTGTTCATTCTGCCTCCAAAAAACCTTGATGAAAAGAGAGAAAAGCGTCATATAAACTCCATAATGGCACAAATGAAAATGTCAACTCATCCCACAAAAACAAGCCCTTAATCAGCTCTGTATACAGAAAAATAAAAATGTTATGGTTGTCAGACTATGACAACATAAAAACACAATTTTTTGCAAACCCATTTCTATTGTGTAAAAGTAGCAAAACATAAAAACTATAGAACTTATATCATTGCAATTCTACCAACCCACAAAGTAACGTTATCCTGTCACTTATACCACACAGTGAATGGTGAAAAATGAAGCTCGAAAAACAGTGGTGTGACAGCAGATTTTTTTTATTTTCATGGCCCTAAGCTAAAAAAAAACTGTGGAACACCTGTGCACCTAAATTGCACAATACATCCCTAGATGAGATCCATGAGTGGTGTTGAGTCCAAAGTGGGGTGACTTCTGGAAGGTTTCATCTGTTCTGGTACTTTGGGGGCTGTGCAAATGCGACATAGCACCCACCAAAATCTGTATTTCAAAAGCCAAATTGTGCTCCCAGCCTGTCATGCGCCAAACCAGCAGTTTACACCCATATATAAGGTATTGCTGAACTTGGAAGAAGTAGTGTAATAAGTTTTGGGGTGCTTTTTTCCAGGATTTCTAAAAATTAAACATTTTCACCTGAAACTGCAGATTATTGCAAAAAAAATAAAATTTGTTATTTTCACCACCTAATGTTAATTTTTTTTTTCTAACACCTGTGCGGACGATATACTCATTGCACCCCTGGATATATTCCTTAAGGGTGTAGTTTTCCAAATTAGGTCTTTTTAGAGGAGTTTATTAAGTTTTAGCACCTAGGGTGTCTGCAAACCTGGAAAGGTGCCTCAAATGTATCCTAATGAAAATGAGTAGGTGCTCCTCCTACTCTGATGCTTGTGATTGAGTCAAATAGCATGTTTGGGCCACATAAAAACGGCAGAAACTGAGGAATTAATATTGAGTTTAATTTCCCTGTTATCATTGACCGTGTTCCAGTGAATAATGTATAAAAATTGAAAATCTGCAAGAAAAGTGAAATTTTACCTCCTTTGCTTTAATTTCTGTGAAACGCCTAAAGGATTAACAAACTTGTTGCTTTGAATACCTTGAGGGGTTCAGTTTCTTAGATGGAGCTACTTATGGGGGTGTTTAACATAAGGGCCCCTCAAAGCCAGATCAGAACTGGACTGGTCCACAAATTTTTTTGAAAATGTTAAAATTTGCTCCAAAATTTAAGACTCGCTAATGTCCCAAAAAATATAATATGGTTTAAAAAATGATGCCAACATAAAGTAAACTTATGTTAGGTATTTGTTATTTACTAATTTGTTGTTTATGACTATCTGTCTTACACACAGAAATTTTTTAATCTTTGAAAATGGCAAAATTTTCTACATTTTGTTTTATATATATATATATATAAATATATATATATATATATAATATATATATTATATATTATATATATATATATATATATATATATATATATATAAATATTTCACAAATAAAAAAAGAATTGTTTCGACAAAAATTAATTGCTAACTTGGAGTATAATATGTCATGAGAAAACATTGTCAATTTCACATGAATAGGTAAAACCATTAAAAAGTTATTCCCTGGTAAAATGATACGTGTCAGATTTGAAAAAAAGGGGCTTGGTCCTTAAAGGGGTATTCTCGTTTCATCATTTGGCAGTCGTTTATACTGGTTGCTAAGGAGAGCTTGTGAAATGGAATGGCGTGTTTCTCCTCCCAGCAGGATGTATCTTCTCTCTCTGCCGACAAGCCCCAAAGTGTGCACATGAGAATTCATTCTGTGTGAGCTGGGGGAAGGGAAAGGTTCTCAGCTGTTGTTGGAAGTGAAGAGCTAAATGTAACTCCATGTAAATCTACATTTCTCACTCTCTCTACATACTTTGTAATTAGAATGGACATTTGACATTCAGGACTCTGGGAAAGATGGGTGATTTTTTTTCTCTGTCTCTCACATACAGTGATATATCCTGCAGATTATTACACCATTGACCTCTACAGATCTGCAGAACAAAACTATACGCTTTATCTGTTTGTGTTTACATGGGACTGCACATGATCTCTCTCTCTGCTGCGACACCTCTGATCGCTGTCAGTAGCAAACCCCACACGCATACGTCACACCTACCACTGATTGCTGTCAGTGACAAACTCCACACACATCCGTCGCACCTACCACTGATTGCTGTCAGTGACAAACCCCGCACACATCCATCGCAGCTACCACTGATTGCTGTCAGTGACAAACCCTGCACGCATACGTCGCACCTACCTCTGCTTGCTGTCAGTGACAAATCTCTCTTTCTCATTCCTCTCTCTCGTACCCGATTATGACTGGGGTGGGAACTGGGCATAACCCGATCAGAGCTCTCGTTCCCAAGCACTAAACAAACAGCCCGTTCTCCTAAACCATAGCACTTTGCTATGGTAAATAAGGACAGACATGCTTGGATTTATGGTCCCTTCCTTTTCAACTATATTTTCGTAGCAAGTCCAAAACAGACTTTGACCTTAAGGGGTTAATCCATGTTAAATACAGAATAATAGCTTGGACACTGCTTGTCCTGCATACCTGTGTGACGTTTCAAAGACTGACATGCCTTCTTTCTCAAGTACGTATGCACACATTGCTTCTCTGTTTATATACAGCCCATATATTATTAAAATACCACTATTTCAAATGTAACAAAACAAATACAAAATTACCATCTTTCATAAAAACACCCAAAGTTCAACTCCTCGCTCAGCCCTTTCGGGACTTTGCCTCCACAAAATTTTGACCAAACCTTTGGGCCTAACAAAGCAAACAAAAATTTTTTCTGCGCTTTTACCTTCTATTCTCTTTAGCACACATCATCAAATCTCAGTTACATTAACATTAAAATGGGGAAAAAGGTTTTTGGGAAAAGCTAAAAATTATGGACAAATGTCTGAACTGTTTTTTTTTTCGGGAACCAAAAGACAATTATTAAAACCGGTGAAAGGGCAGGTTTTTAGGTGGGCCCCAAGTGCAAAATATACAGGTGTAACATCTGAAACTTTTGGGAAAACAATTAAAGAGACAGGAAGCAATTTTTAATCTCTACACAATTACCATTACAAATTTTAAGAGTCACACTCATACGCGGGACTTTTTTGTCCATTAAAACCCACATTTCTAAAATGAACCCAAATGTGTAAAAATTTTTTGCTATCATAATGTACTTCGGGGTTTTAAATGTATTTCACGATCCAACATTTACAGCAAATAAAAAAAAAATACATTGATGGAGACTTAAAAAATAGTGTGATGGAACAAAAATCAAAACCTATAACCAAAAAAAGATCTAAAGTCCAAATAGAAAAATTTAAAAAATTCAACTCTACAGAAAAAAAAGGGGTTATTTTAATGAGACACAAGAGACTATTTGAACAATAAAGTTTATACATGGGGGGAAAGGGAAATCCCAAAGGGGGAAAAAAGTAATACATGGAACTATAAAAGTCTTACAAATTCAGAAGACCCACAAGGGGAACTAGCAACTAAAATCATCATTAAAAAAAAGAAAATAAATCTAAGAAATTTTAAAAGGATTCCAGTACACGGAAACCCAAAAAGGAAAAAAATCATTCCCCCAAAAAAAAGGGGAAAATAAAATGAACATCCTAAAAATATTTAAACCCAAACCCCAAAGATTTAAAAAATTTGAGCGAGCATTAAAAATTCTAGTTCGTTAACCCCAAATTTTTAAAGTTTCGTTCAAGGTTTTTAAAAAGAAAATTTCTAAAATGCCCTTTGCCCAAAAAAAAATTTAACATGGATTTACGGGGAAAACCCAAAATAACCCCCAAAATGAAAAACTTAAAATTTTAAAAATAAATTTTAAAAAAATTTTTTTTAGGAGTTGGCAAAAAGTTGTGAAATTTTCCAAATAAAGCTTTTTTTTGGAAAAAAAAAGAAAAAACCCCCCCTAACTTTTAGTCAGAGAGGAAAAAAGAAAAAAGGCATCTTTTCAGAGATAAATAAAAAGGGGTTTAAGAAAAGAAAAAATAACATTTTGTATTTTGGGCCCCAAATTTCCCCAAAACCCCCCGGAAAATTTTGGCCGCCAAAAGGAGGCCCCCCAAAAAAAAAAAAAAAAAAGAAAAAAAAAAAAAAAAAAAAAAAAAAAAAAAAAAAAAAAAAAAAAAAAAAAATTTTAAAAAAAAAAAAAAAAAAAAAAAAAAAAAAAAAAAAAAAATTTTTTTTTTAAAAAAAAAAAAAAAAAAAAAAAAAAAAAAAAAAAAAAAAAAAACAAAAAAAAAAAAGAAAAAAAAAAAAAAAAAAAAAACAAACCAACCAAACAAAAAAAAAAAAAAAAAAAAAAAAAAAAAAAAAACCCCCCACAAACAAAAAAAAAAAAAAAAAAAAAAAAAAAAAAAAAAAAAAAAAAAAAAAAAAAAAAAAAAAAAAAAAAAAAAAAAAAAAAAAAAAAAAAAAAAATAAAAAAAAAAAAAAAAAAAAAAGAATTTTTTTAAAAAAAAAAAAAAAAAAAAAAAAAAAAAAAAAAAAAAAAAAAAAAAAAAAAAAAAAAAAAAAAAAAAAAAAAAAAAAAAAAAAAAAAAAAAACCAAAAAAAAAAAAAAAAAAAACCCCCCCAAAAAAAAAAAAATTAAAAAAAAAAAAAAAAAAAAAAAA
>JAODAL010073589.1:0-14683 GCA_025379985.1 Phyllomedusa bahiana
TTTGTACAAAACTAGTTGCCATGTAATGGAACCCAAAGGGGCAACCTTCCCCACTAACGGGCACCTACAATGGGCCCGGGTAACAGCTTCTCTCTCTCCATCATATAACCCAAATATCACAAGCTCAGCCCCCCCCATATCTAAAACCCCATATATCACGACTCAGTTCTTCCTCATATATAACCCAAAAATTCACAGAGCTAGCCCCTCCCCCCTCATCTAAACCCCTAAAAAACCAGAGTCGCTCCTCTCCTCATTATATAACCTAATTTCAAAGCTCATTTTCTCTCCCCCATCAATAACCTAATACCAGAGCCAGTCCCTCCCTTAAAAAACCCTATTAACAGAGCTCGTTTTCCTCTATCTATACCCTAATATCCAACTCAGCTCTCTCCCTCTTCTTAACCCAAAATTGACCCCCCCAAAACCCCCCTTTTCGGGGCCCTTTTTTTTCCTTTTAATATAACCCTATTATCACGGCTCGCTCCTCCCCCCCATCTTAACCCTAATCCAATTTTAAAAAGGGTCTGTCAAGAACCTCAAAAGGAATATCCGCGCTTTTAAAAATGCTTTTTGAAAAGTTGCGTAAATTTTTATTTGCAATCTTTTAAATTTTTAAAAAAAGCAACAAACACAAAAACAAAAAAAGTAAAAAAAGGGAAACTGTAGCCTCTCCAAACGTTTTTTCAACGTTTCTCTCGTGCTTCCTCAGGAGTAAATGCCATTTAAAAAAGTCTCCTTTTTTAACACCAAAAACCCCTTCCCCCTTCTCGTTTTTAACACCCCCCTTTTAACCCGAGACATCCAAAAAACAATCCTAAACCGATTTTACCCCCAGAATTCTCACATTTTAGAAATTTTTTTCCCTTTTAAAGACAAAAATCTTTTTCCCTTATATTTTAAAAAGGGAAAAAAAAAGGGGGAAGAGGGGGGGGGGGGGGGTTCTTGTTACCTTTTTTCCTGTACTTAGTATGGAACATCCCGTCCCCCGAGATGACCCGGCTCGGGCGGAAACTTCACTCTTGATGTCATTTCCCCCTCACCGTGGGGCCACCACGTTCTATTGCGCATGCCCCTGCCCATTTAGCGCAGGAAACCTTTTCATTAGCTAATATTTAAAACATCTATAACCTTTTTAAAAAAAACCCTATAACTATAAAAACTTTTTTTGGTCCGGGTTCAATTTTAGTTTTTAAAAGTTTTTCCCTCATTTAAACCTAAGGGGTTTTTTTCGATTCAATTTAAAAACCCAATAAGACTCTTTATTTTTATTAAAAAGCGTCTACCCCCTTTACTTTCCCGATAAACAAAGGTTTTGTATTCTAATTTGTCCCTCTCCCCCGGGTCTCTTCAATAATGCCTCGGGAACTGAAAATTTTACTGTTTTTTTTGATTTAAACCTTGGTTAAGGCGCTGTAAAAGTTTGGTGGAGTCCTACCCAAATTTCTGCTTTCCACAGCTAATTGATAAGGAAACTAAAAAACTAGATCTACAAGAAAGCTGTGTAATTTTAAATTTTTCCCAGTAAAGATGACAAAAAATCCTCTCCCTTTTTCAACATCTCAATGCTTGCTGTGGGAAAATCTGCACGATACCCCCATTTTACCCTTTTCCTATTTTCCTCTTTACTCTTTTTCTTTTTCCCTCGCCCTTTTGGGGCGTGGGGGAACCATATTTTTCAGGTTTTGGCCGTAAAAGGGTTATCCTAGTTTTTGTAAATAAGTTTTTAAAAATGGGATCCTTTTTAAAATTTTCCAAGTTTTTCAAAAATTTTATACAATTCTCTATGCTGTGAAAAATACGATGTAAAAAATTTACTCTAAATGTTTCCATTGTTTTTTTTTTGGGGGGGTCTCTGAAAAAAATTTTTTTTGCGTTTTTTTTTTCCTGCTCATTTTTTGTTCTTCTACTAGAGCCCGGGGGGGTTTCCCCTTCTTAAAAAATTTTGAGGATATAGTTTTGTCTTTTGTATATCTCAGAGGACGTGCATTTTTCCCCGGATCCCCCCGGAATTGCCCAAAACGGTATATTTTTCTTTTCCCCCAAAATGGTTGTTTTGAGAAATGACGTAATTGTTAAAATCTATGCTTTGAAAAATGTTTTGTATGGATTTTTTTTTTTTGATATATATTCAGATCTAGAAACTGAATTTGTTCTTATTGATTTCTTTGTGAAAAATTTCCTTTCAAAATTCTTTCGATGTTTAAAATTTTAAAGCTTCCTCCCCGTTCCCCTTCCATATATATACAAATCTTTGATGAATCTCCTTAGTCACAATTTTGATCGGTTGGGTTATATCAGAGAGGATATAAAAACCCTCCAAACCCCCCAAAATGGGTTGGCCACATGGGGCAACTTTTGTCCCCATCCTGTGAACCGCTATGGTAAGTACTCCATCTATTCAAAATATTTTTCCCTCAAGAATAGTTTTGGACCCCCACCAAAAAGTTTTTTTTCGCTTCCCAAAAGATGTTTATACCATTAGATAGGATTGACTGCCTGAATGCCTCTTAAATGTTCTATTTTTGAATATAATCCACCACATCCAGGTGGGGGAAAAAATAATGTCCTCGTTTTTTATATCCATAGTTCTCAATGATCTGATCGATTTTCAGGTGACTAACTAGTGTTTGGAAGGGGGCTGAAAATGATATCGATTATCTATAGGTTTGAAAAAGGGGTGGAACTATCCCCGAAATGATTGGTCTTCCCGGGGTTTTCTATATCTTATGGACCTTCGGGATGGTAAAAGAATGGTTTTTTTGGTCTCTTAATATACAAACCCCCTTTTTTTTTGATTAATAGTTCCCCATGGAAATACACCCCAAACCACTATATATAATAAAGGGTCTTTTAAAAATTCCAAGCTTCTTTTTTGTATTTATCTGTGTCTTCACCCCACTATCGACCCTCCCCCTTTCCGCATTTCTTTTAATTTTTTCTTATTGTTTTTCAAAATTTTACTGCCCTTTTCTGCATTACTGTCAAATTCCCATTATACGGTGTTTTTTTTTTATATTCCTTAAGTCATCCATTACCATCGATTAAATAAGCCTAGTAATGGGCCCCGGCCCAAAAGGGATAGAAGTCGATTTGGTGGGATTGTTGTCTTTTCCTATATTTTGGCTATTTTCTAAGAGCACCGGGGGGAAGTACAAATTAGAAATAAACCATAATTATATCGGGGAAAAAAAGGGGGATAGACTGCAATTTTTAATAAATAAAGAGTCTTATTGGATTTTAAAATTGAATACGTAAACCCTTATGGTTTTAAAAAGGTAAAAATTAAAATCAAAAAATTTAACCAGACAAAAGAAAAAGGTTTTTTTTTTATAAGTTTTTAAAATTTTTAATTTGAGATTCCGTGCGCAAATGGGGGAGGGGCATGGCACTAGAACTGGGTCCGGTGGGGCGGGAAAAGACACAGGAGAGTGAAGTTGCCCGAGCCGCGGTCATCTCGGAGGACGGGGTGCTCCTACAAGTACAAGGAGAAAAATAAAAAGAAACCCCCCCCCTTTTTTTTTTTTTTAAAGTAAAGGGAAAGAGATACTGGGCGAAGAGAGGGAAAAAATTTTCTAAAATGGAAATTCTGGGGGTAAAAGAATTTTTTTAGGATTGTTTTGGGATGTCCGGGTTAAAAGGGGGGTGTTTAAAAATCGGAAGGGAAGGGTTTATTGATATAAGGGACTTTTTATAAAAGGCATTTACCCCGAGGAAGCACGGAGAATTTGGGGAAAAGCGTTGAAAAGGGGCTACAGTTTCTTTTTTTTCTTTTTATTTTTGTGTGTTGTTGCTTTTTTAATAATTAAAAAGTTGCAAAAAAAAAAAATTTATCGAAACTTTTTTAAGAAGCATTTTTAGAAAGCCTGGAGATATTCCTTTTGGGTTCTTGTACAGACCTTTTTAAATTTTATTTTTTTTCTCACACCTAAAGGGCAAAAGGGTGAGTGAACGAAGGAGGACCAGCGCAAAAAATTTTTAAAAAAGCGAAAAAAAGATTGTACCCTTCGAGGCAACGAAAACAGGTGAGCGTATTTAAAAAATGATTGTTTAAAAAACTCCTATTGAAAGTAATACAAATTCGGTGCCCTTTTGTCTTTTGTTTCTCGAGGTTTTTTTAACACTATTGGGGGGAAAATAACCTATATTTTACAGAGCCAGCTATCTCCTCTATATAACCCCATATTCACAGAGCTCACTCCCCCCCCCTTCTATTTCCCGCTCTCATAGGTCACATAAACCACCCCCGAAATCGTTTTTACCATTGTCTTGAGAAAAGCACATCCCCCTCAACATGGCACACCACAATGACCTCCAGAATTAAACAAGGCATTCATTTTATTCGCAAGAAGCGACTGCAATTTCACAATGGAATGATACCAAAAACACAAGAAAAAAAATATATAAAACAATACATAATAAAGTAGGTGTGTCCCAACCGGCCGGTGGCACATTATTTGCCTATACAGTCTTAAACTCCAGTCGTCAGTGTCCATAATGGGCGTCGGTCACCCACATTGTACTTTATCAGGGAATGATATTGAATGTTTGTGAAACTGAAGTTTTTTGGTTTTTTTTTTTTACAGTTAAAAGACAAGGGAGCGTTTCCTTGACCCCTGAGCTACCAGAGGGATTCATAACAACCCTTTAAACCAAAGGATTAAGTGGCGTAAACAGGGGAGGCACTGAAATCTCGCAGAGAGAAAGTGCTAAAACGATTTGATGTTTTATTTAAAAAAAAAATAATATATATATCTATCTATATATAAACAGAAAAAATATGGGATATGGGAAAGGAGCAGGGGTTCACTTTTGTAAAAGGGGGGAGTTTAAACTATTGAGCAAGTCAGGCTTTGGAAGGTGGCGGGGCCGTTTCTGTCACAGTTTCACAGTTCCGGGGGGGAGGCTGTCATTGCAGAGTCTGTAATATCGGAGGTCGTTGACCAAGCGATGCACACACTGAGTAAACGAAGGCAGGTCCTGGAAGAGGAGAGAACACAAGGGTTAGGTATTTATTGGTACCAAATTAAAGGAGGTCTCCAGTTTAGAAAAACCATTGGGCCTCATTTATCAAAACTGTCTAACAGTAAGCTGGTCTTTGTTGCCCATAGCAACCATAAGAAATGAAAGCTGGGCTCCGATTGGTTGCTTAGTGGCAACAAAGACCATCAGAGCCCACAGCAACCAATCAGAGATCAGCTTTTCATTTACAAGAGCAGTATAAGAAATGAAAGCTGGGCTCTGATTGTTGCTGTGGACTCTGATGGTCTTTGTTGCCCTAAGCAACCAATCAGAGCCCAGCTTTCATTTCTTATGGTTGCTATGGGCAACAAAGACAGTCTTACTGATATAAACTATAAGGCTATGTTCGCACGGCAATGACTGGGACGTATTTCAGCCCGTAATTCGTGCCGTACTGTGCGAAAACGGGGCGAGATACGTCCCAGTCATTACGGTAATCCACAGTTCTCAGAGATCTATGGATTACGTCTCCTCTCCCCGCTCGCACAATACGCCGGGCGGGGAGAGAAGTGACATGTCAGTTATTCACGGCGTATACGCGCCGTGAATAATGAATGTCAATGGAGCTAGCGTGCTGCCGGCCCCCCTGCCCCGCCCCCACGGCGTAATTGCGGGGCGAAATACGTCCCGCAATTACTGCCGTGTGAACATAGCCTAAGACTGTTCTTGTTGCCCATAGCAACCTGAGCCCATAACAACCAGAGGCCATAGCAACCCGAGGCCATAGCAACCAATCAGCGCACAGCTTTTATTTTTCCAGAGCAGCATAAGAAATGAAAGCTGAGCTCTGATTGGTTGCAATGGGCAACAAAGACAGTCTTGCTGACAAACTATAAGAATGTGCCTTATTTATCAAAACAGTCTAATGGAATCCTGAGGGGGGGGCAGTTCAGAATCCTCATCTCTTGGCCAGTGAGAAGAGTGGTTACAAAGGACATCTCTCTCTCTCTGGAGGACCTGTCCTATCCTACACAGATAAACCATTGACTTTAGTGGACACTGTGTAATCCTTTATCCCACCTGTGGTGGCGCTGCAGGGAAACAGAACGCTTATTGCTAGCTTACAGCACAGATCACAGTATAAGGTCACTTTCTGATCAGTTGATTGTCAAGAGACACATCTAACAGACACATCATTAGTGCAAGTTTGAAAGAGGAGAGGAGCTGAGTGCTGTGATATATAGGGTTATATGATAGAGGAGAGGAGTTCTGTGATATATATGGTTATATGATAGAGGAGAGGACTGACTCTGTGATATAATAGAGTTATATGATAAAGGAGAGAAACTGAGCTCTGATATATAGGGTTATATGATAGAGGAGAGAAATGAGCTCTGATATATAGGGTTATATGATAGAGGAGAGGAGTTGAGCTCTGTGATATATAGGGTTATGTGATAGAAGCTGACTCTGTGATAAAGGGTTATGTGATAGAGAAGCTGAGCTCTGTGATATATAGGGTTATAGTATAGAGAAGCTGACCTATGATATATAGGTATGTGATAGAAAGCTGAGCTCTGTGATATATAGGTTAGTGATAGAGGAGAGGAGCTGAGCTCTGTGATATATAGGGTTATATAAACAAGGAGAGAAGCTGAGCTCTGTGATATATAGGGTTATATGATAAAGGAGAGAAGCTGAGCTCTGTGATATATAGGGTTATATAACAGAGGAGAGAAGCTGAGCTCTGTGATATATAGGGTTATATGATAAAGGAGAGAAGCTGAGCTCTGTGATATATAGGGTTATATAACAGAGGAGAGAAGCTGAGCTCTGTGATACATAATAAAATAGATGAGTCCATAATGGATTTGTGTTAAGAGGACGAGTCCGCTGTTCACTCAGATTCGCACAATCCTACTCTCAAATCTGTAGATACAGGAAGTTATTCTCACCCTTTCCATCTTAAAGTTGCGGGCAAGGACATTCTTCTGACCACTATCAAGGCCCTGACAGCCGGCTAAGAATTCGGGTAAGAAGGCAGAGAAGAAAGTGCTGAAGTCCACAGACGCCATGTTGTAGACAGCAATGCCTATTTCCTCCTGGAGAAGATCATGGGACTTGTGGATAAGAACTTGAAGTAAAACACTGACGAACTGCGGCAACATCATGGCCCGGAACAGTTTCTAGAAGAGACAGAAATAATGAGAGGAGGGATGGTAAGTCAAAGTCCTAGGTCCTCAGTAAATGACAAGAACCTGTGTACCTAGAAATTGCTTCTAGGTGCACAGTAGTGCCAATAATTTGGCTTACCTGCAGCTGAATATGGGATTTCTCACCGCTGCCACTGGGTCATGTGACCTGCACTCTGAGCTGCTGAAACACACAGCTTGGTTGTGCGACCTGGAAGTGAATCTCTCTATGCATTCCTAGGGGAGGTTCAAAGTGAGTCTCAAAGGAATGCATAGAGAGACAGACTTCCTGTCAGCATCAGAAGCACAGTATCTATCACTCATGTGATCTAACACTGTTGCATCAGCCAGAAATCCTGTATGCAGCTGCAGGAGAGCAACGTTACTGGCGCTACAGTGTGGCTAAAAGCTATTTCTAAAGAACTAAAAAGGAAAAATTATAAAAAAAAAAAAAAAAAAGGAGTGTTCCTTAAACAGATAATAGTTCTCAATTTTCAGATAAACAATAGATTTAGCTGCAAAAAAAAATGGGTTTTGGAAACACAGGCTATCTCTGAGGCTTCCCAAACCAGTAGTGGCCATTACTAGCCCCATGTATAGCTTGGTAGATCAAAAATTATTATTTGTTTTTCACTACCAATAACTTGACCTCTGGGTGTCCTAAAAGGACCAAAGGGATGTTCACACAGCTTATTTTGGGGCGCATTTCGCGGCGTACTGCGCTTAATACCCGGGGAAATGCGCCCCATAATTACGGTAATCCATGGCTCTCATATAGAACTATGGATTACGCCCCCTCTCAACGCTCGTACAATACGATCGTATTGTACGTGCGGAGAGATAAGTGACATGTTAATTACTTGCAGCGATTACAAGCCGCGGGATTATGCACTGATCAGCACGAGCTCCCGAAACACACGATGTACTGCGGCGTGTACCGTACGCGCCGCAATACATCGTGTGAACATTCCCTAAACCGTAATACTAGCCGAGGACGTTACTGTTCAGTCTTCACATGACCCTGTGGCTATTCAAGGGCTGTCGCAGTCGAGTCAGGCATATCCACCAAGAGACCGCTGCTGCCTGTGAACGGCTGCAGGATCACACGAAGACTGAACAGTGATGTTGTTGGTTGGAATGAGTGGGTTGACAAGGTCAGTTTTTATTTATTTTAATCCAAATGGACCGGCTAGCAGTTTTGGAACATTCCTTTAATGGGGTAACCCAGCCGTACATGTAACACCTCACCTTGTGGTACAGCTTGTGTTTGCTGTTCAGGGTCTCCAGATAGCCGAGATTTTGCTTGAACAGATGGATGTCAGGTTGTAGAAATGACTGACCGAACGCCTGTGAGAAACAAGGGAGAAAATGAAGGATAAGATTCAATTCTTAATCACGCAGTGGAGTAAGGCGATGTTCACACGGCTTAATTGCGGGGACGTATTTCGCCCTGCAATTACACCTTGTGTACGGGGGCTTGGTGGCCCCATAGACATTCATTATTCTCAGCGCGTATACACCGTGAATAATTGAGGTCACTTCTCTCCCCACTCGCCGTATTGTCCGAGCGGGGAGAGGAGACTTAATCCATAGTTCTCTATGAGAACTGTGGATTACCGTAATGACTGGGACGGATTTCAGCTCGTAATTCGCGCAGTACGGCGCGAAAGACGGGGCGAGATACGTCCCAAAATAAGCCGTGTGAACATCGCCTAAGAAACACGCTATTACAGAAAACTCTTCATTTCACTGCTTCTTGTGGGTCATTTCCTAGGATGTGCATTTAGAGGAGTTTTCTCACCACATTTACAAGCTTTAACGACCACCCACTGACTGGCGGTGCGGGTCTTCTTTCTGCAGCATCATCATAGGACGTCGCTGCAGAAAGAGGAGTTTTGCTGCTCGCAGCGCGGTAACTGTGCTAAGAACGGAGCAGTCGTTAAGGAAACCTCCGATCCTTGGTGTTTAACCCTTCGATTGTCGTTGTCTGTGACCGCAGCATAATCAAAGGGCATTCCCCTGCTTCATCGGGACTCCCAGTTTCCCAATGGAGCCTGGGGAATGTCTGTACAGTCAGCCCTTCTAGCAGATCGAAATCTGTCCAGGTCATGTGATGGACACATAGGTGCACAGCTCCGATAACCTACTGTGCTCTGCACCAGTGATTTTTATCTACTGAAAGTCAACAATAAAAGTTCCTACTAAATGACAGCAAGCACAGATCTTGAAAAACCTAAAGTAACCGATATTGGAACCTTTATTTACTAAAGCAAGAATAGCCCTTTTAAAAAGGTGTAGTCATTTTTCTTTACGCCACATTCATTTTTTCCTCCCAGAGCCGTAAATTATTATTCTTCCGTCTACATAGCCATATGAGGGCTTGTTTTTTTTTTTGTGGGACAAGATGTACTTTTTAAGTGTTATTACTGACTGTATTAGATAATGAACTGGGAAATCAGAAAAAAAATAAAATTGTGGGGTTGAACATAAAAAAAATACAAAAACCATTGCACCAGTTTTGCGGGGGGGAGGGGTGTTGGCGTTTTAATGGAATTCATTCTTTGAAATAGAGGACATGTTATCTGTATTCTGCAGGTTGGTACAACTCCGGTGATGCCAAATTTGTAGAGTTTATTATGTTTTAGAACACAAAAAGTTGTCTTTTTTTTTTTTTTTTTTTTTTAACTTGCACTGCCGCTATTTTCTGCCATCAATAACTTTTTTGTTTTGCCGTCTATGGACACGAGTGAGGACTTTTCTTTTCTCTTATGTGGGCTGAAGTTTAGTTTTTATTGGTATCATTTTGGGATTCACTTTTAACGCCAATTTTTAGGGAATGTGAAATAAACGGAAAAATGTAATTTTGGTTCTATAGTGTTCACAGGTCAGAAGAGATAATGTTCTATTCTAATAAATTGGACTTTTAACAACATACTGATTCCAATAAGGTTTTGCTATTTTCCAGATAAAATAATAAAAATTTGCTCTGAAATTTTAATTTTTAATTTTTTTTTTTTGAGGACCTATTTCCCCTAGAGAAATTGACCACCAGGGGTGCGATCAATTGTACACTGTTCTGTAATATCTGATTATTGCAGAACAGTGTACAAAGATGGCTCTACGCAGGGTATAATAGGAGTAATAAGAAGGCAGTCAAAAAGGACTTTGTTAGGTCCCTGGCTGCCTTGACGACCTCTCCGCAAACTGCCATCTCTTTGCAGGATATGGGGGGGGCGCGGCGACACAATTGGGGACTGTTCCCAAATGCTTTCGACGCTGCATCATCTGAAGGGTTAATATTCTGGGATCGGTGCCCTCTCCAATCCCAGCTGCAATGAATAACCGTTATCCAATGCATTCTGAGTGGGCCTGCTCCATATTACCTTACCGCCATTATGACATATCTATACATCTTAAGTCGGTATGTAGTTAAAGGGGTATTCCAGTTAGCAGCAACTGTCACCTATTCATTGGATAGGTAATAACGGCTATAGAAGTGGTCCCTTGCTCCCACCCCAGTATCAACACTCCAGTAAGGTGCAGTCTAAATGAAATGCAGGTGGAGCCTGCGCCCTTCTGCTTAATTTAAAGTCTATGGTCATCAGGAAAACTGTCCACCTATCTAGCAGTAAGTAGGTGATAACAGCTACTAATGATAGTTGAGCACTGACCTGCATGACGCCAATGAACTGTGCCTGGTTCTCCATGGGCTCATCACCACCCTCTCGGTGCACGCTGGCGAGGACCGAGGATCGGTAGAAATACCTCCAGTTGTGATGCAGGAGCTGAAACAGCAGCTCAAATAGCTCAGCCTTCACATCGGGGGATGGCCGCTGCGGGAGCAATGAGGACAACACAGCATAAAATAGTAGTTACTCTACAGTAGTTGCTCTACAGCAATGGCCACTTACCTCCGCAATTATGGGGTACAGCTGCTCCATGCACAGGGACAGGATACTTGGCAGGAAAGGTTTAAAGGCTGGACCAGGCTCCTGGACTACAACCTGCAGGATCTTAAGAAACTTCTCTACCACGTGGCAGCCGGCGCTGCCTTCCTGTAATATACTCTCGGCCAGCTGCTCCCTGCGGGCACGGTGGCAGAAGATCAGCACTGGGCACAATAACTCAATCAGATGGATTCGTACATGATGGGCCGGGAGGGATTACCTGGTAAACATGTTGAGGAAGGTCTGTATGATCTGCTCAGTAAATGGCACCCCCATTTGTACCCTGAGTCCTTGGAATAAGGCCAAGAAAAAGCTGAGCATCTCCTCGGTCACATCTGGCAGAGAGCAAAGAGGAGATGAGACAAGAGCAAGGTATACAGCGACGTGACCCCATGTGCCCTCCCAGCCCAATTCGCCAGCAGTCACTTAGGATTTGCAAAAACAACAATGCGACAGATTATCCCCTTTGCACGGTGCGCGCAGCCTTCTCCCACCTGTTCCGATTTCACAGCATAGCACTTGTACAGGATACGGGTGTAGGCAGCTGCGATTCAGAGGATCGTGCAACCCTCTACAGAACCACGGAGTGTTTACAAAATGAGGTGTTATATTTTGGGTGCTCTCTGCATTGGATTGCACTCCTATACCTGTCTAGTCATAAGCATTAATTACTGCTAGTGGCCAAAGAGGATTTCAGCACAATCTACCAAATACCTGATATCTATAGGGACCAATCATACCCAAAAACTGGCTCCATACTTTAAAGGGGTTGTCTCACTACAAGGATTACTGCTTTCTATGTTAAAGAGCTTGCAAATGCAAGTAACTTTGCAATATGTGTCCATTAACAGTGTCTTATCTATTCCTAGATATCCCCTCTTGTATGGGCTGCATCAGCTCCTCAGGTCGCTATAGCTACAGACCTGTTTGATCTCTATCCTGATAGGCTGCCAGTACTGGTTGCTATAGCTACAGACCTGGCTTGTACTGCAGCCAAAAAGTGAAGCCACAAACACCCCCGAATTTAAACGAAACCAAGAAAACAGGACTGATTTAAGAGGAATCAATGTAGTGAGACAACCCCTTTAACACCTTGAAGGGGGTTTTTGCCATCACAAACAATGGTGGCATATAAAATGAATGGCCCATAATGCTGATAGGTGGGTCCCTGGAAACTCACCGTCTGAATTTGGACAAGTGGCTCGCTTGTGGGGGGGGGGGGGGGGGGGTCACCCTCCATTCATTTCAATGGGAATTCCAAACACAGCCAAATGCAACAGCTCCTCTGTACTCCCATTGAAATGAATGGAGAGTAAGGGTATGTTCTCAGCGCGTCGATCCGTGTGAACATACGTTTTGGGTCGTGTTTGGTCAGTCTTTGAAACCCTTTAAAAAAAGGGCCTAAAACATCATCAAAAAGTGAGCAAGTGATTTTCATTGCTTTTTTTATAAAACCATATCGGTGTTCACACAGGGATCACCGATGCGTCCCTTGTCTTTCGGGTCTTTTTCAAGAAATTTTCACCAATTCTTGGTCCAAAAGACGCAGCAGGGGCCCTTTTTTAAATAGGGTTCTTCCTGCTGCAGCCAAACCACACTGCCTTTTGGGCTGGCTGGGGCCCCTTTAGGATCCAATCGAGCTCGTTTTTTGGATGCAATTTTCTGGTCCAAAAACGCCATGTGAACAAGCCGTAACTGTGCAAGAGCAGCTGGAGATAGGGGGGGGCCCCAAGGGGGAAACCCCCCACCTGACAAGGTGGCATAGCTACGATAGGCTTCAAATCTTATGTAAAAAACCCCTTTAATGTTGTATGGATTTTTATTGATGTTGCATCCATTTTTTTCCACCTTCCCGGAGCCAGAATTTTTTAATTTTTTGCTCTAAATAGCTGAACAACGGCTTGTTTTTTGTGGGATAAGATGTAGTTTTTTTAAAAGGTGTCATTTAAAAAAAAAAACCCAAAAAAAAAAAGCAAATGGGGGAAAAAAAAACCTGAAAATTGGAACATGAAAAACAAAAACCCAGTTTGTATAATTTTTTGGGGGGGAGGGGGAACAAGGGGCCCGGTTAGTTTTTTTAAAAGTTTTCCCTCTTTAGTAAAATGAAGGCCATCTTAAATTTTTCCGGGTTTCGCTTTTAAAAATTTTTTTAAATTTATTAGTTTTACTACACAAAAAAAAAGAAAAGTTTTTTTTAAATGATGCTTCTTTTTTTTTTTTTTTTTTTTTTAAACAAATTTGCACTGCAAAACGATTTTATGTGACCAGTAACTTCTCTCCTGCCCCCAATCTATGGATCCAAGTCTGAGCTTGTCTGTCACGCGCTGAAGAGTAATTTTTAGTAGGAACCATGTTTGGGACACGGGCAACTTTTGATCAGTTCTAAAGGGGCCACGAAATGACTAAAATGACGGCAACTCTGGTATCGGGGAATTTTTTCATGTTGTTTTTGATGTTAGGGGACGATCTTAATAGACCTTTATGGATTCGACAAAACCAATTATTATAGTTTAGTCATTTTAGTTATAAAACGGCAGCGTTTCAATTTTTTACTCGCTACTTGAAGTTACTCTAGCGGGTGTGGTCACTTGTACGCTGTTCTGCAATAATGATGTATTGCAGGAAAATGAACAATAATGGCTCTCCTATTACACTGTGAATAAGCAGGGTGTAATATCAGTAGTAAGATGGCAGGTATGGAGGCCATCACCGGGCCCCCAGCTGCCATAACTGCTTGGCACCCTAATCCATTAGACGTCATGCAACTGAAAAATAGCTAAAACTTAACTGTGAATTAGCTTAAAATCCAAATACTAACAGGATACACCAGTGCCAAATAAATCCAAAAGCTTCAAGCACTAGGGGCCACTGGGGCTTTTATTGCCTCCTAATGGAAATAGTATTTTTGTCCTGCGAGTATGGCCACGTGTCCGTGATTTTAATTAACGTTCCAGTTTTCTGTGATTTTTTTTTACAAGTTGCTAATGTAGTTCAAATAGGGACTTGCAAGACAATGAGGACCCTTGACGCGGGTTGCGAGCTTGTGTATTTAAAGCAGGGCTGTGGAGTTGGCAAGCCAAAGACCTGACTCCTCAATTTCCCAAACCTCTGACTCCTGACTCCCTCATACACGGCGCATGTTTAAGTGATAACTTTACTGTAGTAAAATGGTAACATCAGGCTGTTCATCACCTTATGATACAATAATCAAGCTATTTAGGCAGAACAGACACTGACAAGCAAAAGGGTAACAGTGTTTTGATCTTTTGAAACACTTGTGGGTAGATGAGGTAAGAAAAAGTCTGTATTTTATCCAAGTCCAGTCTTGCACCAACATTGGGAATGTGTAGAAGAGACCGAGGATCAGATTTTGGTCAAGATATGCTTGAATCTGATTCAGAGCCCAGAAGGATTCAGGCAGAGCTGAAAACCAAAAGGTGGATTTCCCAAATACTAACAAAATAATAAAAATTAACATTTAATTTTAGGAGCAAAACAGTAACAATGCAGTTACAGGAAAAACTGCAGAACAAGCAGATGCAAAATACTTGCAAGTCCATTTATGTTAAGAAGGCAAAATGA
>JAODAL010073590.1:0-14683 GCA_025379985.1 Phyllomedusa bahiana
AATGAAAAAAAAAGTATTCTTTTTAGAGCTTTTTCTGTTTCCCCGCCCCGGGGGCCCCCCCCCCCGCTCCCCCCACTTTACAGCGGGAGATGCCCTTTAAAAAATTTTCCACCTAACTATATAAAATCTTTTAATCTCTAATCTAACAAATTGTAAGATCACAGCAATAGAAGTTTTTTTGTGAAAAAATAAATAATTTTTCGGGGGGTTTTGGAAAAGAAAAGGAGGTTTGTTTTAAGGAAGATTTTAGGTGAAAGGAAAGTTTTATTAAAAAGAGGGATGTGATTTTTTAAAACCAAGCAAATAAAACATCCAATGAGGAAAATATGGGGTTTTTTTAAGTGATTTTTTGGGAAAAAAAAGGAAAAAGGAAAAATTTTTTAAAGATGAAGTTTTAAAAATTAAGCAGATAAAAAATCCGAAAATAAAACTGCCCTTTTCAACTTTTGCGATAATAAACCTCAACACAAACCACAAATTTGTTTTAAAAAAAGCTCTGGGAAACAGGGGCCCAAATATATTTTTACCCCCAGACTTTTTCAAAAACTCCAACCGTTCCCCCCCCTAATCAATGGTTTATCAGGGAAAAAAAATGTGGTAACAAAGTAATGATTACAATAAAGAGTCGTTTAACGAGGCATTGCAAAGAGCAACAAATGCGTCCAACCTCCTAAGGGGCAGAAGCGACCGTGCTCCGTCCAATTGTTGGGAAAAAGCAGTCCCTCCCTTCCAAATGGGGGACCTGCCCGTTTAAAAATTTTGGCCTTTTCCAACCGAGGTGGAGAGTTCCAAGCCTAATTTCTTTTTCCAAAAGGCAGTAAACCAGCCCTTACAAAAGAGAACAGAAGGTTTGGCCAGTCCTTGACTTTGGTTTTTTCCAAAGGGGCAGGGAAACGCGGGGCGCTGGAGCGAACTACGGGCAGGGCCAGTAAATTTCCTTTTGGGCCCCTGGGTGAATGTGCTTCCCTGCCCAGCGCACACCAAACAACTTGGACAGGATGAAACGGCCGCATTCGCCCCCCCTCCTCACGTTGTCAAAAAACTGCGGCTCCTCGCCAATGTCCGCCTCCTCCTCCTCCACACCACCACCATCTCAGCCATCCACAAGTTACTGCTCCTCAAACACATGTGTAGGCACAGCTGTAGTCACGCAGTTCCTACACCTGGCTTGCCTCGCGAACGAAAGTCCACACCGGGAGGAGAACAGCTCCGCGTCATGTGCAGCAAAGTAATCGATGTGTGGCATTCCTCCTTGTCAACCTGCAAATCGAACCATGGTGACCGGACAATGGAGGAACATGGTGTCTGCGCTGCAAACCGAGAGAGGGATGGTCCATGCGCCCGCATGGCGTATGTTTGCAATCTGATTAGTGAAAAGGTTCCTGAAGGTTCTTCCACCGATCTTCAGAGGATTCCGAAAATGGCCAGGAAATTGTGCATCGCACTTCAATCCCTTTCCTACAAAGCCAGGAACAACCTCCTTGAGTTCAGCGTCAGATGGCCTCCCCAAACACACCGCGTGATTAATGCGATGTTTCCACCCGTTGGAAATATCAGCCGCACATGTTTGAAACCGACTGTTATGAACAGAGAAAAGGCCATTAACGATTTTTATGATGAGATCCAGGCGGACAGGAGGTAAACTCCGTACTCCCCCCCTGTTAACTTTGATGTCATCCAGTGGCAGCTCATGAGTGACAACCTGCCGATTGCTGAGGCCAATCGAGAGGGCCAAACGCTATTTTGTCAGTGCCCGCCCAGGACTATGGATGAATAATGTCCTTACCACTGTCTCAAGTCCTGGAACAGATGCCTGAAAAATCTCTGTCTGGCAGGGGACGGAGACTGGCGACTACAATCTCGTGCCACATGAGTGTCCGGAGGGGACTGAAATGGAGGAGGCAAGGAGGAAGAAAATTGGACAGAAGCAATTGTCTGGTGAAATGAGTGGAATTTTCTTAAATCCTAACTCTAACTCACCCCGTGTGGAACAAGAAGAGGAGGAGCAGGAAGCATCTTTGAGGAGGTGACATGGATTGGAGGATAGGATGACAGCAGATGACCCCCAATCACAACCGTTGCAGTATACAGTGGAAAATGGAGGTAAGGGAGCGCCCCCATCGGAGGCACTTGTTGCAGATGGCCCGCAGCAATGCTTTATTTTTGCCTGGCTAGCGACAGCCGAATAGTCAGCATCCGGCAAGAGGGAAGACTTCTGGCTCTTCCACCCTATGGACCCCCGTCGCTAAATAAACGGTCCAAAAAGAGGAGCCCTTTTTCTTTTTCCCAGCTATTGAAAGGGAAGACAAACTCAAAAATACTATAGTGGGGGAAAAATCCTCCGTAATCACAAGTGTGAGTTGGCTGCTGCCTATGGTGCGGGGCATCGCCCACTCTCTGACAGGTCTGACCGGGGGGTTCCCCTCAGTGCTCACCCGTACTACACCAGCAGCTGCTTGGGGGAAGGTGGGGGGGGTATAAGCAGTACCAGCTCCATCAGTAGTAACCTAAGAAGTCTGGAGTCAACTGATGAGCACTTCCTTCACACCGCCATTGAGGGAGGGCAGGTGGTCGCCAGCAGCAGCAGCAGCAGGAACCCATGGAGGCAGTCCCTGAACCAACAGTTTTGTTGGCCTAGCTTGGACAGCACTCTGCCACCACCAGTTAGAAGATCCGCTGGACTACTGGGCAGCCAACACTTGGATGTGTGGGCCGCAACTTGCCGTGATTTCAGTGGAGAATCTGTCCTGCCCCGGCCCCAGTAGAGTGGCATCAGAGCGGTGTCATGCGGCGGGGCCAATCCGTAAAACCCAAACCCCCACCCCAAGGAGAACCCGCTTGTCCACGGGAAAAGTGGAACGACTGACCTTTGTCAAGATGAATCAGGTCGTTGGATTCGGCCCCAGGATTTCCACACAAAACCTATGATGCCTTAGCGTCAGAAATCCACATCAGGCCATGGACGCCTCACACCAAACTTTGAGAAATGAGACTGGTTCAAAAAACTACCGTGCCTCAGAGCCACTATTCTGATGCTGCACCCACCTGATTCCACACATCTGCTGACAGTATCTCCTCTGCCTACCAACCATCTTTACCCAGGGACTGGTAATTTGTGCCACACACCTCAACACTCTTCATTGTGCCACTCTATGACTCATTGCGCTGCTGCTGTTGCCCCGTGACATCCACACTGTGTCAATGTGCCACTGTCAGACCTACATGGCTTGCTGCTGTGTGCTGGCTGGCCATGCCCCTCCACCAAACTGTGGCATTGGGTGCCACGTCGCCCTGGACCTCCATGCTGCTGCCCTGCCGGCCGTGACCACTCTCGCTTCTCAGTCATTGTGCCACTCTGTTGGCTTCACTCCCTGTTTTGGTTGCTTGTTGTCCGACCTTCCATAATGTTCATTGGAGTTCCACTGCCCTGCCTTATCTCATGCTGCTGCTGTCGTGAACCTCCCACACTGTATCACTGTGCCACTTCTGTGGCCTAATAACTGTTTAGGAAGGAGAGAGGAGGGGTAGGGCCCGCCTCCATAAATGTCATTGTGTCCATTTGCCTGATCTCATACTTGCTGCGCTGGCCCGCGGAGACCTCCCACGCTGTGTGATGTGCACTCTACTGTGGCCTAATACAGGTTAGAGGGCCCCCGCCATCCAGAAATTGTCCATGAGGTGCCACTGCCTGGACATCAGCGCTGCCAGCCGGGACCTCCACACTGAGTGAATTGTGGCCGACTCTGTGGCCCAATAAACAGATTTGCGCCTCCAGAATGGGTCTTGGGCCACTGCCTGATCCTCATGGATGCAGCTGCTGTCGTGACCTCCACTACGTATAATCGTGTGGCCACTCTGATGGCCTAATAAAAACTGTTTGCCGCCTCCAGAAAGTCATTGTGCCACTGCCTGATTCGTCTACTGGCTGGCCGCTGTGACCTCCACACTGAGGTGATGGTGTGCCACTCAGTGGCGTAAGATACTGTTTAGCCGCCTCCAGAATGTCCATTGTGCCACTGCCTGATCTCATACTGCTCACCGACGTGGACCTCCCCACTGTGTGATTTTGCTGCCACCTCTCTGTGAGCTAATACTTTTTGTGTGGGTGGGGGCCCACGCCTTCCAGAAATGTCCATTTGGCCCACTGACCTGATATCTCATGCTGCCTGCTGGTCGAGACCTCCACAACTGTAATCAATGTGCACTCCTGTGGCCTAAATACTTGTTTTGCCGCTCAAGAAATGTCATTGAGCCACTGCCTGACCTCATACTATACTGCTGCCGGCCGCCGGACCTCCTGCCTCTCCAGTCCCATGTGCCACCTCTGTGGCATACCCTCCCCCCTCCTCGTGTTTTGCCACCTCCAGAATGTTCCATTGTGCCACTGCCTGACCTCCATGCTGCTGGTGGCTGCCCCGCCGTCACCCCCGTCCACACTCTGTCACTAATTTTGCCACCTGAGCTCATCAGCTTAGTTTTTTTTTTTCTTTCTTTTTTCTCCCAGTTTTTCTCTTTTTTTCCACCGCTGGCATGACTTTATCAGGCATACATCCCGCTTGATTTTTTTGTCATTATTTTTGGTGGCCCTCATAAAGTTCCCCAGGGAATTTTATAAGTGAAGAAGCGTTTTTTTTCTAAGAGCGGCGGCAGTCAACCTGCGTGTCATAACTAAAACACCCACACAACAATGTAAAGAAGCCAAACCAAGCCTCCCCTGATATTTAACAGGCAACAACATTCTAACAGCACCCTGCCTGCAGACCTCTGTGTGCAAAGCCTGGAAATAGCGCTTTTTTATTATTATATAAAATTTATAATAAAAAAACTGCGATTTCGTGCCAAAGAATTCCGGAACGAACCGAATTTTTGGTCGGAAAAATTTTCGTCGAAGGTGACCGAAAACGAATTTTTGAGAAATTCGCCCATCCTCTAGTCCAAGGACGACCAAGTTTCACCTGATGGGTTGATGATGATGAGGATGCTGATGAACATTTTGGAGGATCCCACGTGGGTCTTTTTGTTCTCCTCCTTTTTCAGCAGACATTGCTTGCGAGCTTCTTCATAAGCACTGGACGAGGAGGAAGACGATGGGGGTAGATATGTCATAAACGGGATCCCGCCTCAAAAAGTGAGAGGGCGGTCCGCACAATTCCCGCTGATCGATGATTCCTGCCACCAACGGTCAGGGGAAAACCCCGCTCCTTCGCTTATCGCTGCTGTCAAAAAGATCCAGGACAAGACCCACTCAAGCCAAGCCCTGGGCCTTCTTTGAGCAAGCCTCTGAATTCACCCAGCGATGTGGTCATAAATGCAAGCCTTGCAGTAAACGCGCATAAGAAGAGGCAAGAAAAGTGTTTAGGTGTTTAACCACCACCAACATGTCTAGTTCGCAGCAGCGAATGCAAGAGTTAAATGGAGGGCATAACACTTGGCCAAACAAACTCCAGACCGACGCCGGGCTTCAACCACTTCACAACAACTCTCTCTGTCTCCCTCCCCTCGCTCCTCCTCCCTCGCACGCCACCCACAAGCGTTCCACAGCTGCCCCATGTCTCTCAGAGGTCATGATCAGGATCAGCATCCTCCGCTTCAGCACCACCGTTGCCCGAGTACCACCAGCACCACCAGAGACCCCATCCCTAAAACCACCTTCCCTCGTCCGCAAGTTTGACGACCCTGCATGCCGTCACATGGGGCCAGTCTAGCAGCCAGTATTCTGTCCCTTCCCAGTTTGGGAGCAGAAGAAAAACCATTTAACTTTTAAAAAACCGAAACCATCTCCCAAAGCCAAAAAGCCTGAATGTGCCGGCATTGCCCAGGTTTTGGCCTTGGAATGTTTGCCTTTTTTTTTTTCCGATCGTGGAACCCACAGATGGGTTCCGCCATGTCATGGTCTTTTGCCTGGCCCCCAATACTATATGCTGAGCACGGCATTTCTTTAGCCATAAAAGGCCAGCCCTGCTCCCTGGCCCAGCCACCGTGGTCATCTAAATTTCAAGCACATTGTCTTGCATCTGTGTCCGGAAAAGTCCATCCTCCCACCACCGACAACAATGGACTAGTAAGCACTGGCCAAGGCCGCTATTTCTCTGTGACAGCTCACCGGGTGAGCTGGAGTGGATGTTCTTGGGGGTGTCGGTGGCTCTCGGCTCGGCGACTCTCTTCAAAACCGCAGGGATTGGTGCTGGGCTTTTCCCCCCAAGTTCCTCTTGTGGGGCATCACCTGCCTCAGAGAAAGTAGGCCGTGTTTGAAATTAATCTGTCTTGGAGTCCTCGTCAACATACTTCAGGAGCTCGTGGGGGACGGCTCATCCACAACGAGATCCTGGAGCGATGGTGTGGTGACAATAAAACCTTGTGCCAGGCAAAGGTGGTGTGCGAGTATACGGGCGAAAATTGCTGGCGCCGCCCTTAAGATTCGGTAGGCTGGAGCAGCATCCCTTACCTGGCACTCATGACATGAACTCGTGTTCAGAAATTTCTAAAGCGCTACACGGGTCTGGAATGTCCTGCTTGAAGAGGCTCGAGATCTGAGTTCGCATTCCGGCCGGTTTCGCACCCTGCTTCGTCGCCTGGTCTGCGTTTGCAGCGGTCAGCTCGGCCTCACTGTCAACCGTCTATTGTTGGGAGGAACATGGCAACACGCCTGGAATTCCACCCTCTACATGCTCCAGCGAATGTGGCAGCCAGCCACAATTGCCATTACGCAATACGAAGTGACTCTGGCCTGACAAGCAGCGGTGCGGACCTGGGGTGTTGAGCAACAGAGATGTGGAGCGCAGGTGAAAAGGCATCGCAAATCCTTGCCAGTTTTGAAGAAGCCATCCAAAATAGTCTGTTGCAGACGGATGCCCTGTCAGCATGAGCATTGTGGTAGATTCTTAGTTCTGAACGATCGTTGGAACAGCTCTGAAACATCAGGTCCCGCCAGGGCGGAGGAGGAGTGGACACAGTTGCGGACACGGAGCCTTTCTCTCGTCGAATCCACAAGGCCCGACAGTTTTCAATTTATCGGTCTTCATTAGGCAGGGGTTCGGGGTCCAGGGCTAGTGCAAGGCGACGCCTTTAGCTAGCAGGGGTTGCATCATCTGTGGAAGACAGGTCCTGTGTTGAAGCTTCGTGGTGCGGTGGGGAAGCGGAGGAGGAGGAGGAGGTATTCCTAGGACACCGCGTTACCGACGTCCCGCCTTGGAATGAGGTTGGCGCGAAAATTGAGGCGGAGGGGAAGATGAGGAAGATCTGTTTGTAGTGCCCCTCGACCCAGAGGCTTGGGCTATCTAGGCTCCATCTCTCAACATGGAGGTGCTTGGATGGCTCCATTTCCTCAAAACATGACTCGCATTAAGGCCATCTCAAAATGAACTACGTTACTGGGTGGCCACCCTCCATGGATCACGGTACAAAACAACTCAGCCACTTTCCTTTACACACCCAATTAAAGAGAGTAAAAATTGCAGGAAATGGAGGACTTGTGATTGACAACTGGAGACAAATGTTTGAGTTCGCTTCACGTTCTTCAAAGGCCACGGTGGAACGAATCAGCGACCGTGGACTGCAGTAGAGTGCCATGTTGCCGTAGCAGCAGCAGGGCATGGTGGCGGAAGCCTAATGGGTGACACTCTGGCATTCTTTATTTACCACCTCAAACAAACGACACATGCATGCAGGGCACACTTACAACACACAGAGGGACCACAGCGTATGATCATGTGGGGAACGATATCTGCGTCTCAACACCGATGTTATTTGTATGTGTTCCGGACCCAATAGACTTCTGGGTTTCCAAACATGGACGGATGGCCCGAGCTCGCTCGGACACGCCCATAGAGGTGTTGTCCGACCTGAAGCCAGGTCATATCTGAGCGGGACCTTCAGCACAGCTGGAGGAGTCATTACAGATATACGATCCGGCGTTGGACTTTAATCAAGATGAATCAGGCATGGATCGATGTTGATGTTGTGGTCCCAATTGCAGTAGGTCTACGATTAGTTGCCCGTCTTCTATTCACATTTCCTTCTTCAAAACAGAAATGGTCCTCTTGAAAACTTTTTTTTAAATGATCATTTTCTTACTGCTATTTTTATTATCAGTTCCCAACAGTTCATTTTGCTGGTTTTTAAGGTTAGGAGACTGTAAAGACAGCAAGGTTTCTATTGCAACACCGATTCATTTACTCACTTTTATCTTTAGAAGTTTTTGCGCATTGTTCAATGGTTTTGAGGTCATGTTGCTGTGAGGATATACATCTATAATTATGGTCCTTTGGTACAGAAATGTAGGCTTCTAATGGCATTTCTCCCTCACAATTTTTTAACAGTGGCTGAGTCAGTATTTTGATAATTTTTTGGGTCATGTTGCTTTGAAATGCAGCAAATACTACAGGTCCTAGTATATAATAAATGTGTTCTAACAGACTATTTGTTTCTTCAATGTCAAAAAGTGGCTCAAGGGTCATGTTGTTGAATTTTTTGGGCAATTTGCTGTGACATGCAGCTATATAAAGGTCCTATTTAAAAAGGTGCGTGGTTTCTAACAGAAATTTGTTCTTCACAATTGTTGTCAAGAGTAACTAAGGGTGATGGTTGCTGTCAGAAAACTGGAATATGTGGACAACTGTAATGGACAATATGCAAAATGACTTGTTTTTGCAAGATCTTTAACATATGCTGCAATCTCGTATTGAGACAACAAATTTATTACAATTAAAAAAAAAGATAAACAAAGACGTCGGTGGGATTCCATCCTATTTTTACTAATGTGTTTTTCTATGAATTAATAAATACTAAAAAAACTTGCATGGACAAAATAGCTGGTAAAAAAAAATTCCTTATGATTTGTACATGGGAGGTACAGATGACGTGACCAGATGTAGGTTATTCAGAGGACATGGGAGTATGGAGCCGGAAAGAACAAAAGAACAGAGACCCAATTTCCTCCAGCACATTGAGTAAAATGGAGGTTGATATAAATAATGCAAGCAAAAGGGCCACCTGGGTGGGTAAAGGAGCGTTAACACCAGTATTTCCAAGTGAAGATCAATTGTGTCTGCACTCATACGGAGGGGCAAGCGCTACCCAGGTCTATTGTTGTGTTCTGCGGAAGGCTGGAGGTCTTACTCACATTCCGCTTCCGCACTCTGCTTCCACACGACAGTTTTCGTTGCTGCGTCATAAGAAGGCATTTTTTACCGTTGTTTAATAGATGACGGGAGCCAAGCCTGGGCTCTCACGCACCCACTGTAATCGGCCTGGCTGCTGAACCTGCGGGTTAATAGATGACAGACGTAGCCTGGGCTCTCACCGCACCCACATGTATGTTGGCCCTGGGCAGCTGGACCTCCGTGTTAACTGATGGCTGATTGCAGATATGGCTTCACCATTAGAGGCAATCAGGAGTGCTTCAAATTTCTCTAAAAAATCTGATTTGAAAAGGTGATTTCTTGTGAGGTTAAGTAGTGTCCAAAAGGGCCCCAGGGGCTGGACACAATTTGCAAAATTTGAGGCTTAAAATTTTCTGGGGCTGGAGTCATTATGGGTGCATCATTTGATCTCCAGGGGAGTCGTGTTCAACTCATCTCTGAAGAGGATTTGGGAGAAAAATGAATCCATTGAATTGATTGGCTGAATCAGTCTCAGAAGCCAGGAGGGCATATGTCTCTTCAAATAAGGAAGTGTTTTGGGGATGATTAGACATTTTGTATTACTTATGGGGTGTGCGGACGACATTATTTACACATCTACCTTGTAAAAAAGTCCTTAAAAACTGCAGGGGGGGTGTATGTTGTTTGTTATCACACTTTGAAAAAAAAGCAAAATGTTTTAATGTAAAACTATAAATATAAAACTTCCTAAATAAATTCTGTAATTACAAATGTGTTAACAAAAAATATACTAAATGAGAGTCACTTTACTAAATAGCTATGCCACTTTGTATCTGGGGATCAAACGGTTTAAGGTTATGCTGTGGACCAGGGACAGATATAGTCAATGTCCTTGTTCAAATAAAATGGTGGTTGAATGATAGTTTTCCGGGGCACTTTTTAATATGGGGGTCTGACAGAGTTTTAATGGTCATTCTGCGGTGCAGGACAATATAGTTAATGTCCAGTTCAACTAAAATGGTGGTTAAAAGACTCCTATTTCCGACACTTTTTAAATCTGGGGGTCATGCAGGTTTGGTGCTCATGGGTGTTCCCAGCAGGACAGGATAACTAGTTCAATGTCCAGTGAAACTAAAAGGGTTGGTTAAGACTCCTTTTCCGGCACTTTTTAAATCTGGTGGTCATTGCAGGTTTGGGGCTCCATGCTGTGGCCAGGACAGATATAGTCAATGTCCAGTGTAAAATATAATGTGTTCAAAAGGACTCCTTTTTCCCGGCACTTTTTAATCTTGGGGGGGGTGATGCTGGTTTGGGGGTCTTGCTGCGTTCCTGGACTGGGATTTCAATGTCAGTTCAAGTAAGATGATGGTTCAAATCATACTTCTTCTGGCAATTTTTAATTTTTGTGTGTGGTTGAGGTTTAAGGGTCTGCTGTGGTACAAGACTGGGTTAGTGAATGGGTGTGTGGTTTTTTTTCTGTGGTTTTATAACCTAAGTGTGTTGCCTAAGATGTAGCACGTAACCATTTTGACTGTTGTGGATGTTAATTCCAGCTTCTCCAGCCCTGTTTGGGTGTAAGAATGAAGGTGTTGTTGCTCTCCTTTACTTTAATGGTAATGCTCATAAGCGACTGCTCACTATCGAAAAACTTATCGATGTGGTATCCGACTATATCGCCCGATGTCGATAGCCAACGTAATCGCTCAACACTAGTTGTTACCTTTCACAGAAATGAAAGTAAAGTGGTGGTGAGATTTCAAAATTGCACTTTTTTTTCAAATTTTCAATATTTATCCGTTATCCATTGGAACACGTTAGATGTGACAAAGGAAATGCAAATCATCATTGGATCCTGCAATTCTGCCGTTTTTTACACACATCCCACATGTGGCCCTACTGAGATATTTGGTTCAACCACAAGCCTGAGAGTAAAAGGAGCATCTGCCGGACTTTGCGGTGACACACATCTTTTTCATTAACAATTTTTTTAGGAACCACTTTTCAGGTTTGTGGAACACCATAACGGTACTAAAAACTTAACTTCACACCCCTAAAAAAGACCCCCATATTGAAACTTATACCCACTAAGGAATATTATCCAGGGTGTAGGGAGTTTATTGATCACACAGGTGTTTCACAAATTTTTTTAGCTTTAGGCTGTGAAAATTAAAAATATTATTTTTTTTCCAACAATCAGCAGTTTTAGCTGAAAATGTTTAATTTTTACAAGGAAATCTGTTAAAAAAGCCCCCCAAATTTTGTTACACAATTTTGATACAATTATGGTGATACCTAATTATATATATTTTTTATTTTTTGTGTAAAACAATATTTATGCATTGCTACCTTCTGATACCCATGGCTTTTTTGTTTTTCCATAGATAGCTGTGTAAGGGCTTTTTTTTTCTTTGCGGGATGAACTGGTATCAGTTCATGCTGAATTGGTACCAGTTTGCCATTTATTTGACTTTTTTATTGCTTTCTATTCCATTTTATGTGCTGCAGGATCAACAACAATCACAATTCTGTGACTTTTTTTTCAGCGTTCACTGTGCGGGTTTATGTGACAGATTTATATATGTATACGTTTCACATGGCGTGGTGATACCAAATATGCGTATTTTATTTACTTTTTATCTTTTTTTTGGGGATTGGCATTTGTAAAGGGGAAAAGGGTGATGTACATGTTTTTATTTTATTGTTTGTGTTTTACTTTTTTTTACTTTTTTTGCACTTTTTCACTTTTTTTTACTTATCTCCATAGTGGACTTGTATCAGTGATCTTTAAATTAGCCTTACTAAAGTTCAATGTTTTTGTGGCTCCTCGACAAAATATTGACTGATAATTGGAAATTTACTATATTTTGGTCACTATTTTCTAGGTACCCACCAACCTGAACGTTTGTTACTCTGTCAAGTTTGTTAGTCAATATTTAGTCCAAAATAGCCTTTCCTCTAGTTGACTCCTGCACCAGTTGGGAAAAGTAACCATCTTTAGTTATTGACAAAAACCTGTTTCAGTTTTCAGGTTTCAGTTTCACAATTTATGTCTGGGTAGTTAAAGTCACCCATAATAACAACCTCATTATGATTAGCCACCTCATCTATTTGTCTGAGGAGTACATCTTCCATGGGTTCTGTTATATTTGGGGGGCCTATAGCAGACCTTTAATAGAATCTTATTGTTATTACCCCATGTATATCTACCCATAATGACTCCACATGTTCATTTCCTGTATCTACACTCAACGGCCACTTTATTAGGTACACCATGCTAGTAACGGGTTGGACCCCCTTTTGCCTTCAGAACTGCCTCAATTCTTCGTGGCATAGATTCAACAAGGTGTTGCAACGATGCTCAATTGGTACCAAGGGGCCCAAAGAGTGCCAAGAAAATATTCCCCACACCATGACACCACCACCACCAGCCTGAACCGTTGATACAAGGCAGGATGGATCCATGCTTTCATGTTGTTGACGCCAAATTCTGACCCTACCATCCGAATGTCGCAGCAGAAATCGAGACTCATCAGACCAGGCAACGTTTTTCCAATCTTCTACTGTCCAATTTCGATGCGCTTGGGCAAATTGGAGCCTCAGTTTCCTATTCTTAGCTGAAAGGAGTGGCACCCGGTGTGGTCTTCTGCTGCTGTAGCCCATCTGCCTCAAAGTTCGCCGTACTGTGCGTTCAGAGATGCTCTTCTGCCTACCTTGGTTGTAACGGGTGGCTATTTGAGTCACTGTTGCCTTTCTAATCAGCTCGAATCCAGTCTGCCCATTTCTCCTTTGACCTCTGGCATCAACAAGGCATTTCCGCTCACAGGACTGCCGCTCACTGGATGTTTTTTCTTTTTCGGACCATTCTCTGTAAACCCTAGAGATGGTTGTGCGTGAAAATCCCAGGAGATCAGCAGTTTCTGAAATACTCAGACCAGCCCTTCTGCACCAACAACCATGCCACGTTCAAAGGCACTCAAATCACCTTTCTTCCCCATACTGATGCTCGGTTTGAACTGCAGGAGATTGTCTTGACCATGTCTACATGCCTAAATGCACTGAGTTGCCGCCATGTGATTGGCTGAATAGAAATTAAGTGTTAACGAGCAGTTGGACAGGTGTACCTAATAAAGTGGCCGGTGAGTGTATATCTTCCCATAGTGTTGGCTTCAGACATGATTTATATAAAGACAAACACCTTTCCCCTAAAATGTTTAAGATCTCTTCTAAATAAACTGTAACCCTGTAATTTAACCTCCCAGTCATAGGTCTCATCCAGCCATAGGTCTCAGTTATGACCACTATGTCATTTTTCTTCAGCAATAAATAATTCTAGTTCATTAATTTCATTGATGAGACTCCTGGCATTGGTCAGCATGTAATTTAGAGATTTTTTGGTTTTCATTTCATTTTTTTAACCCTGTCCTTATTTACTATTACAACACTCCCTCCACTCCACCATCTAATTTATTACTGATTCCTAGTCCTCTATCTTTGCTATTTTGTATGCTATATGTGAAGTTGCCTTCTCCCTACTCCCTAGTTTAAATACTGCTCCAACTTCCTGGCCATTTTGTCCCCCAATACAGATGCACTCTCTCCTTTTAGGTGCAGCCCATCCCTAGCATTGAGTCTGTAGCCAAGACAGAAGTCAGCCCTGTTCTCCACAAACCCAAATCCTGCTTATGTTATGAGGAGAGGTTTAAAGAATTAAATTTATTTAGTCTTGAGAAAAGACGGCTTCGGGGGGACATGATTAATTTATATACTTATATAAATGGTGTCTACAAAAAAGTATGGGGTAAAATTATTTAATGAAAAACCCATTGAAAAGAGAAAAGGTTATTCCCTTTTCCTGGAGAAAAAAGGAAGAGAAAAGCCTTCTTCATCATGAGAACTATAAATCTGTGTAATAGCCTGCCTAAAGAGCTGTCCCAGCAAGAGTAGTTAAGAGTTTCTAGAAAGGATTAGACAACCACTTTCTACTAAATAATATTGATACTTATGTAGTCGTATAAAATATTTGGATGCAGTCTGATAGCAAATTTGGGATCAGAAACGAAATTTTACTTTAGGGCAGATTGGTTCCTGCCTTATGGTTTCCAACTCTTCATCACTAGGGGAAATTAAGTTTAAAAAAAACCCCTACCCCCTCCATTCATCCACATTTTTCCCCACCCTTAGTTAAACTTGATGGACATATGTCTTTTTTTTCAACCATACTAGCTATGTACCAATACCATGCATACACTCATCTAATAAAACACAAATACATTACCAAACACACACTTGCACCGAAGGGTGCTTTCACACATTGTGTTTTTGGTGCGTTTTTCAATGCATTTTTTGTGCAGGAAGGTACAGCAATTAATGCTGTATATTATTGCACACCAATCGCGGCAAAACTCGCGGTAAATTTGCTGTAAAATCGCAGTAATTACCGCAATTTTTGCTGCGATTTTTTGCAGCAATGTACAGCATTAATTGCTATACCTTCCTGCACAAAAAATGCATTGAAAAACGCACCAAAAACGCACCGTGTGAAAGCACCCTAAGAACATGCATAAAAACAAATAAAACACAAT
>JAODAL010073591.1:0-14682 GCA_025379985.1 Phyllomedusa bahiana
GCCCTGGTGACTTCATTTCCCCAAAACAAGAAACACAGGAGGTGTGGCCCCTCTGGGGTGACAGTGGTTTTTCTTAGATCTCCTTTTTTTGTTTGACAGCCAAATTTCACCACACTCAGGTTTTGGGACATCCTAAACCCAACCACATAAATTTCATGAAAAAAATTCTGCGGTTTTTTTTTCCCCTGTAAAAAACCTCCGGGCCAATGCCCCAAAATTTGCATGGAAAAACCCCTGGTTTTAGTTTTTGGAGTAAGTAAAAAAACCCACCTACTATGATTAGGTTTTGACTACCCCTTTGTAACCTTGATTTTCTCAATTTCCCAGATGTACCCTTTGGGTTTTAAAAAAAGGTTTTCTCCACTTTGAGGGCTATTGTTGGTCCCAGGGGGCCAATTTTTTGAATTCTTTTCCAAAAACCAGCAATTTGGGAAACACGGAAAAAAAAATTTTACCTTATCTCTTTTTAAACCCAAACTCCATCCTTCAGGGGTTTTTCCTATCTTGCACTTTAATGCAAATCGAGATATCCATCAAAGTCGATGGTGCGGCCAAAATTTTTGGGCTACACCTATTCAACAAGGGGAACCCTGAAAGTCTCGCTCAAAATGGGTTTTTTGGGCCCAACCCCATTTTTTCTAGGGGATTATTCCTGTGCTGGGATTCCCATAAAACAAAGGGAAAAGTCATCCCAAATGTGACCTCTCCCATTCTCCCCCGGAGACTTTTGAGGGCCCTTTCCCCCAAAAAAGGGTCCCGGGGGTTTGGGATCAACTTTGAGACACATTCAAATTGATTTGCCAAAAAAAAATGGGAAGGGGGGGTTGATTTTAAGGTTGAGGAAAGGGTTTAGGGAAAATTTTTTTCCCTTTTTTTTACAAATCAATTTTGACCAATCTGAAATTGGGGTCAAATTTGACACTGACCCAAATCTAAAAGCTCAGAGTTCAACCTGCTTTCCTAAAAGATTGGGTAGAAGACAGAGGGAGGGCACCTAAGTTGAAACTGGGAACAAAGCAAACCCGTTTGGGTTCCATTCTTTGGCACGGGGGCACGATAGGGATGGAGTATTGGGTATGGCTCCAAAACGGGAACCCGTCATGTTGGAATACACGCACCCGAGTTGGGGTTATGGGTTTGGAAAAGGTTGGGGCAATTTTATTTGCAATTTTTAAAAAAAATTTGATTCGGGGCCCAAACGAATTGTTTTTTTAAAAATTTGGTAAAATTTTTACCTTTCCCCAATTCAAAGGGGCTAATCCGCTGAGGGGAAAAACCTCTTTCCAAAAATCGGGGTGGGGAGGTTGGAGTTTGGGTTGGGGGAAAAACGGGTCAAATTTTTTTTTTTGCTCATTTTTAACAAAATTTGATTCTGGCCAATCTGATTCATTAAAATTTGGGTCACATTTGACACTAACCCAAATTTAAGGCACATCATATCTGCTGAGAGTGCAACCTGCTTTCTAAAAGATTGGGGTAGGAGAGGTAACAGTTATGGTTGGGAAAGGTTCAGGTACATTTTTTTTGGTAATTTTTAACAAAATTTGATTCTGGCCAATGGGAATCGTTAAAATTTGGGTAAAATTTTACACTGACCCAAATGTAAAGCTCATCATATCTGTTGAGGAGTGCAACCTGCTTTCCTCTAAGATTGGGGTAGAAGACAGAGCGAAGGATACTCTATATTGAATACATGGAAGCAATGCAACGTGGTTGGATGCCAGTTCTTTGGCACAGAGTACGCATAAAGGGATGGAGTATTGGCTCCAGACCAGGGACCTGTCCTTGCTGGAAACACGGCACTCCACCCAGTGGCTTTACATACTTCATTGAAGACTGTGATTGATCTCATATACTGTAAACCGGAAGACTTGGTCCCATGGGGGGCAGCTCTTATGTTTGAAATAGACATGAAATAATGATGTAAAGCAAACAAGGAGATCTATTGGAAATTTGCATTTCTAATCGGCCTCTCAATTATTCCCCTAATCTTCCGGGGAGGATGAGCTCTGATACCATTAAACGCAATTTTCTTCCCATGATCCTTGCTGATACAATTACTGTAAAACTACCATAAGAGTCCTACGTTCTGCAAACTGATATCTTGGTCCAATCTTCCATTCTTCTTCTTGCCGCCCCGATCCCATTCCGCTATATCTGAGAGTTTCACACTAAGATCTAAGCTGCCTGCCTGTCTCCCCTAGGGGAGCTCACAGCATACTGATTATCACAGTGTAAATATCATTAAACTCCCTCATCTAAATGTCTAATGCAAAGGAAGGAAACCCACATTAGAGAAAGATAAGTTTATATAGATGATTTGATAAGATGTTTCAAATTGGGGATCTACATTATGAATACTGTTTAGCGTCTGATTTAGGAATGTTTCACCAGTGGAGTCATATTATTATGACCACCTTCCTACTTTCGCTATCCGCAGCGTGTAAGCTCTATGAAGGGAGTTCCAGTGTGGTGTCGCTGGCTTGGTGGGTATATTAAGAGTGATAAGGCTGTCCTGCACATAATATTCCTCATTGCTGGCCTGTGGTATATTATCGTCCTTGTCGGATGCAAAGGTGGCGTTTTTGACACTGCAAGTTTGTGATTGTGGCAGGCTGCTGTGCTGGGGAAAGTTATGGTGAAATTGCAGAAACGGCGCCATTGTAAATAAGGAGATGTTTGGAAACTGTGGGATACAGCGCGCCATTTGATGTACCAGTGAATGCCGGCTACGACGGAGCACAAGGTGGAGGTTACAACGAGCAGCTCATCGCCAAAATGGACCCATGGGGGGCCTGGAGAAGACGGATGTCACTTTGCACTACCGCTGCTAACCCTATTGTGTATTTGGCCCGGAGCTGATGGATGTCACGGCAACCTCGCTAACCCTACTGTGTATTGGGCCCCGGAGAGACGGATGTCACTGCACCTCTGCTAACCCTACTGGTGTAAGTGGCCCGGAGCTGATGGATGTTACTGCACCTCTGCTAACCCTACTGTGTATGGGGCCCAGAAGCAGATGGGATGTCACCTGCACCTCGGCTAACGACTTGTATGGGGCCCCCGGAGCAGACGGATGGTCACTGCAACCCTGCTAACCCTACGGTGTAATGGGGCCCCCGAGCAACGGATGTCACAGCACCTCTGCTAACCCTAACTGTGAATGTGCCGGAGCTGATGGATGTTACTCTGCAAGCCTCGCTAAACCCTACTGTGTATGGGGCCCCGGAGCAGGACGATGTCACTGCACCTTGTTTTTCTGAACCCTACGGTGTAATGGGGCCCGGATCTGTGATTGTCACTGCACCCTCTGCTAAACCTACTGTGTATGGGGCACCCGAGCAGACGGAAGTCACTGCAACTCTCCTGCTAACCCTACTGTGTATGGGGCCCCGAGCAGAACGATGTCACTGCACCTCTGCTAACCCTACTGTTATAGGAGCACCAAGCAGACGGTGTCACTGCACCCTCTGCTAAGCCTACTAGTGAATGGGGCCGGAGCCAGAACAGATGTCACTGCACCTCTGCTAACCCTAACTGTTATGGCGGACTGGAGGCACAGATGTCTCTGCACCTCTGCAACCCTACTGTTATGGGCCCCGAAGCAGACGGTGTGGGCGAATGTCACTGCCACCTCTGCGAACCCTAACTGTGTATGTGGCCCCGAGGCAGACGGATTTCACTGCACCTCTGTTAACCCTAGCTGTGTATGGGGCCCTGGACAAGACGGATGTCACGTGCCCCTCGCTAACCCACTGTGTATGTGGCCCCGGAGCAGACGGATTTCACTGCACCTCTGTTAACCCTACTGTGTATGGGGCCCGGAGCAGATGGATGGTGGTACTGGCTCTATGCACTCTCCAGCCGCTGTGGGCCCCTGGATGGTGGTGTTGGCTCTATGGCCCCTCCAGCAGCTGTGGGTGCAGTCAGCATGTGTGGCCCTGATGGTGTGTTGGGCTCTATGCCCTCCAGCAGCTGTGGGTGCAGTCAGCATGTGGGGCCCCTGGATGGTGTGTTGGCTCTATGGACCCTCCAGTACGTGGGTGCAGTCCAGCATGGGGGCCTCCTGGATGGTGGTGTTTTTGGCTCTATGGCTCCTCCAGCAGCTTGTGGGTGCTGTCAGCATGTGGGGCCCCTGGGCATGATGTGTTGGCTCTAGGTCCCCTCGTCCCCTCCAGCACTGTGGGTGCAGTCTGCAATGTGGGGCCCCTGGATGGTGGTGTGTGCTCTATACCCTCCACACTGTGGGGTGCAGTCAGCATGTGGGGCCCTGATGGGTGTTGACTCAATGGACCCTCCACAAGCTTTGGGGCCCGGATGGTAGTATTCCCGATGGAACTCTCCAGCAGCTGTGGACCCCTTCGATAGTGGTGTTGGCTCTATGGACCCTCAAGCTGCTGTGGCAGCCCTGGATGGTGGTGGTTGGCTCTATACCCCTCAGAGCAGCTGTGGGGCCGCTGGATGGTGGTTGTTGGCCTATGGACCCTCCAACAACTATGCAGCCCCCTGGATGGGTGGTGTTGGCTCTATGGACCCTGACCCTCCTGCAGCTGTGGGTGCAGTCAGCATGTGTGGCCCCTGTATGGTGGGTGTTGGTTCTATGGCCCCGCCAGCAGTTGTGGGTGGCAGTCAGCTTGTGGGGCCCCCTAGATGGTGGTGTTTGGCTCTATGGACCGCCAGCATCTATGCAGCCCCTGATGGTGGGGTTGGCTCGTATGACCCTCCTGCAGCGTGGTGGTGCGTCAGATGTGGGGCCCCTGGATGGTGGTGTTGGCTTTCTATGGACCCTCCAGCAAGCTGTGGGTGAAGTCAAGCATGTGGGGCCCCCTTGATGGTGTGTTGGCTCTATGGACCCTCCAGCTTGCGGTGGGTGCAGTCCAGCAAGGTGGGGGCCCCTGGATGGTGGTGTTGGCTCTATGGAACCCTCCAGCAGCTGTGGGTGCAGGCACTTGTGTGGCACTGGAGGTGGTGTTGCTCTATGGACCCTCCAGCAGCTGTGGATATAGTCAGTAGGTGGGGCACCTGGATGTGGTGTTGGCTCTATGGACCCTCGACAACGGTGGGTGCAGTCAGCATGTGCCCTGGATGGTGTTGTTGCTCTATGGCTTCCTCCTGCAGCTTGTGGGTTCAGTCCAGCAAAGTGGGGCCCCTGGTTGTGATGTTGGCTCTATGGACCCTCCCTGCTCTGTGGGTGCATCAGCATGTGGGGCCCCGATGGGGTGTTGGCTCTATGGCTCCTCCGCCGCTGTGGGTTTCAGTCAGCATGTGGGGCCCCTGATGGTGGATGTTGGCTCATGACCCTCCAGCACTGTGGGTGCTGTCAGCATGTGGGGCCCCGGATGGGTGGGTTGGCTCTATGCTCTCCAGCACAGCTGTGGGTGCAGTCAGCCTTGTGGGGCCCCTGGATGGTGATGTCGGCTCATGGCCTCCTCCAGCAGCTGTGGGGGGGTTTTTTTTGTTGGGGGGGGGGCAGTCAGCATGTGGGGCCCCTGGATGGTGGTGTTGGCTCTATTGACCCTCCAGCAGCTGTGGGTGCAGGTCCAGCATGTGGGGCCCCTGGATGGTGGTGGTTTGGCTCTATGGACCCTCCAGCAGCCGTGGGTGCAGTCAGTATGTGGGGCCTCTGGATGGTGGTGTTGGCTCTATGGCTCCTCCAGCAGCTGTGGGGCCCTTGGATGGTGGTTTTGACTCTATGGACCCATGTTACTATGATGCCTGTGTCAACCTACCAGGAGCCAGGACCTTAAGGAGTCACTCTGCGCCCATCTTCCTGCAGTCTGTGCTGCACCTATAGCAGGTGACTCGGTGACTCGTGTAGCAATATGTCATGTGTCTGTAGAGCTTTGGATATCAGATCTTAATGCATACCTCTCCTCTCTTCTGCTCAGTATCAGGCTCCATTGATGTAGGTGATGGTGCAGAGGCAGTGTATGTCGCCGTGTCGCCATGCTACGTAGTCCGGAGTGTCAGGTCCTTTGCTTTGCACGGGGCTTGGAGAACCAATCATCTAGTGTTTTTCTTCTGTTTTTGCAGAATTCATAGTAACAAGAATCCGACAATCCGCCCCCGAACCTTCCGCCATTACAGTGATTCTGCCGCGCCCTGTGAGGCATTAAAGCTCCGTCTTCCTCATTTGCCATGCTGTCATGCGATTACCACCGCCAGGTATCTCGGAGGGGATTTGTCCGCTCCTCACTCTCTCGTCTCCCATTTGCGTCCATTATTTTTCGTCCCACATTTGTTCCCAGCTTCTCCCCTTGTCATAATCGCTCATTTAGATGAACTTCTGATGGAGCCATAAACGGGCGCCATTTAAGCCTGGCTTCAGGATGTTTTTTTATGGAAACTTTAAAGGGCGGAATATTTAAAATTACTTTTGCCATAAAACTGTTATTTAGTCTTTAAGTGGTGCTAAACAGTCCACAGTGCATGAGCGCAGCCTTAATTGCCTCCTCCTTATAATCGGCTCCGGGTACATAATACTTACAAACCCATTCCCGGCCGCTCCAAGGCTCCCCACAATGCAGAGAAGATACGCAAGATACCGTCCCAAACAGGCGCGGAGTATTTGAATTCTTGCTGCCTGTGACTGTCGCTTATGTACCACGCCCTGATTTTTAATAGACCGACACCCACATATTTCCATGACACACCTATTTTTGACGGATTCCCTTTTCATGCTCTAAGTTTACGGTCCCCATTCTACTTTCTCCATTTTTATAGACCACACCTCCATTTTATAGGCCCCAACTCTTTATCACAGGACCCCCTTCTCACCTCTTAGTTTTCAGGCCATGCCTCTTTTCTTGCAAGACCCCCTTCTCGCCTCTTAGTTGTCAGGCCGTGCATCTTTTCTTGCAGGACCCCCTTCTTGTATCCCTAAGTCTGCTATCCTCCTTTTTTTACAGACTACACCCCTAAGATTTTCCGGCACGCCTCTTTTTCTTTACAGGCCCTGCTGCTCATATCACTAACTTTTTCAACCCCATTTTTTACAGACCCCACCAACAATTATTCAGACCATGCCCCTTTTCATGTCTCGAAGTTTACTTTCCCCATTTTTGTAGGCCACACCATCATTTTTCAGACCACACCTCTTTTCACAGGATCCCCTTCTCACCTCTGCCAAGTTTGCCACCCTCATTTTTTACAGGCCAATCCCCTAACTTTTCTGGCCACGCCTCTTTTTATGAGGGTGACAAACTTAGCACCGCTAAGTTTTTCACCCTTATTTTCTACGGACCATGCCCCCAATTTTTAAGGCCACTCCCCTTTTCTTGCAGGACCCCATTCTTGTGTGGCCAAATCTGCTGTTCCCATTTTTTACAGATTACGCCCCTAAGATTTCTGGCCACACCTCTCTTTTACAGGCCCGCCTCCTCATATCGCTAAGTTTGCCATCCCCATTATTTACAGATCATGCCGTCAATTGTGCAGGTCAACCCTCTTTCATTGTACAAGCCCCTTTCATAATTGACACGCCTTTAAAAAAAGAAATAATTAAAATTATTTTTTTAAAGTCTCGTTATTTCTAAAAAAAATTATTAGATTTTCTTTGTCACGTTCTCCAATGACCCGTATGGGAACTCTTAGGATAAGTTTACTTTTGCATCATTGGTTCTGACACAATTTGTTTTTTAATCCCTTTTCAGTCTGTTTTTTATGAGGCTGGATAGAAAAAAAAAAGTGATTCTGACCTGCACTTTATGGAAAAAAATAACAATAATTTTATAGATAGGACGCAGCATTTTCTATTGTCTGCACTTTTTTTAATAAAGCATTTTTTATTTGGGAATTTATTGGGGATTTTGGGGTTTCGTGTTTGATTAATTTTGTTTAAACATTTTTTTATTTATTTGCTTTTTTATTTTTTTTATTTTCTCAATATGGGATCACTGGATTGTTTTTATAATAGTATTATAATTTTAGAATAATTTAGTTAATAAATAATACCAATATACTGTGTGAGAATAATACCACTATACAGTGTGAGAATAATACCGCTATACAGAATAAGAATAATATCACTAATAAGTGTGAGAATAATATCACTAATCAGTGTGAGAATAATACCGCTATAAGTGTGAGAATAATATCGCTATACAGTATAAGAATAATACAGCTATACAGTGTGAGAATAATATCACTATACAGTGTGAGAATAATATCACTATACAGTGTGAGAATAAAACCGCTATACAGTGTGAGAATAATACCACTATACAATATAAGAATAATACAACTAAACAGTGTGAGAATATGATCGATATACAGTATAAGAATAATACCGCTAAACAGTGTGAGAATAATACCACTATACAATGTGAGAATAATACAACTAAACAGTGTGAGAATATTTTCGCTATACAGTGTGAGAATAATATCGCTATACAGTGTGAGAATATTATCGCTATAACATGTGAGAAGAAAAACCACTGTACAGTATAAGAATAATACCGCTTTCGTGTTTGAGAAAAATATCACTAATCAGTGTGAGAATAATATCGCTATACAGTGTGAGAATAACATTGCTATACAGTGTGAGAATAATACCACTGTACAGTATAAGAATAATATCGCTATACAGTGTGAGAATAATACCAGTATACAGTGTAAGAATAATACCACTGTACAAGGATAAGGAAAAATAATACCGCTATAGCAGTGTGAGATTAATACCACTGTCCAGTATAAAGAATAACATCGCTATACAGTGTGAGACTATATCGATATAACAGTGTGAGATAATTACCCCGATACAGTGTGAGAAAAATACTGCATAACATATAAGAATAATACCCAACTAATCAGTGTGAAGATAAATACCACTATACAGTGTGGAAAATAATATTGCTATACAGTGTGAGAATAATACCGCTATACAGTGTAAGAATAATACCACTGTACAGTATAAGAATAATACCACTATACAGTGTGAGAATAATACCACTATACAATATAAGAATAATACCACTATACAATGTGAGAATAATATCGCTATACAGTGTGAGAATAATACCACTATACAGTGTGAGAATAATATCGCTATACAGTGTGAGAATAGGACCACTAATCAGTGTGAGAATAATACCACTATACAGTGTGAGAATAATATCGCTATACAGTGTGAGAATAATACCACTATACAGTGTAAGAATAATACCACTGTACAGTATAAGAATAATATCGCTATACAGTGTGAGAATAATACCACTGTACAGTATAAGAATAACATCACTATACAGTGTGAGAATAACATCGCTATACAGTGTGAGAATAATACCACTGTACAATATAAGAATAACATCGCTATACAGAGTGAGAATAATACCGCTATACAGTGTGAGAATAATATTGCTATACAGTATAAGAATAATACCACTAATCAGTGTGAGAATAATACCACTATACAGTGTAAGAATAATACCACTGTACAGTATAAGAATAATATCGCTATACAGTGTGAGAATAACATCGCTATACAGTGTGAGAATAATACCGCTATACAGTGTAACAATAATACCATTTAACAGTATAAGAATAATACCGCTATACAGTGTGAGAATAATACCACTGTACAGTATAAGAATAACATTGCTATACAGTGTGAGAATAACATCGCTATACAGTGTGAGAATAATACCACTATACAGTGTGAGAATAATAGCACTAATCAGTGTGAGAATAATATCACTGTACAGTGTGAGAAGAATACCACTATACAGTGTGAGAATAATATCGCTATACAGTGTGCGAATAATACCGCTATACAGTTTGAGAATAACATCGCTATACAGTGTAAAAATAATACCGCTATACATTGTGAGAATAATATCACTAATCAGTGTGAGAATAATACCACTGTACAGTATAAGAATAATACCACTATACAGTGTGAGAATAACATTGCTATACAGTGTGAGAATAACATCGCTATACAGTGTAAGAATAATACCGCTATACATTGTGAGAATATCACTAATCAGTGTGAGAATAATACCACTGTACAGTATAAGAATAATACCGCTATACAGTGTGAGAATAATATCGCTATACAGTGTGAGAATAATACCAATATACAGTGTGAGAATAATACCGCTATACTGTGTGAGAATATCGCTATACAGTATAAGAATAATATCGCTATACAGTGTGAGAATCATATCGCTATACAGTGTGATAATAACATCGCTATACAGTGTAAGAATAAAACCACTATACAGTGTGAGAATAATATCGCTATAAGTGTGAGAATAATACCTCTATACAGTGTGATATGAAAATCTGGAAGAGGGGCGCTTATTATAAAGGCTGCAGAGATCAACGTCCTATCTGGTTCCTGGTGAAGCGGCCACATCAGAGCAGAGGATGAAAGGTTTTGTTGGAGATGAGGAATTTGTAACATTAAAGGGGTCGTCTAGGATTAGAAGAACATGGCTCCTTCTGTTACCGCTTTCACCGGATTTTTTCTGGTCTGTAGCTCAGTCCCATTAGTGTTAGTGGAGCTGAGCTGCAAGTCCAGGAGAATCATGTGACAGAGATGCGGCTGTTTTTGAAAGGAAGTAACCATGTTTTACTGATCCTGGACAATTCCTTTAATGCCCACAAACAGCACCCACTAGTGGAGCTGATACTTGGGGACCACAAGTGTAGTTGATTCATGGTGCCCACCAGTGGAGCTGATTTTTGGGGTCTAACTAGTAGAGTAAATTCTTGGGGCCCCTCAGTGGAAAACTAATGAAATTACATGACAACTAGTAGAGTTGATTCATTGGGGTCCATAAGTGGAGTTGATTCTTGGTGCCACCAGTGGAGTTGATTCTTCAAGCAACCAGTGGAGATGATTCTTGGGGCCCACCAGTGGAGATGATTCTTGGAACCACCAGTGGAGCAGATTCTTGGGGCCACAAGTGGTGATAATTCTTGGGGTCCCTGTGGATTTGATTCTGGGCCCCATGGAGATGATTCTTGGGGCCCACCAGTGGAGATGATCTGAGGGCCCCCAGTGAGTGTTATCTTGGGACCCCCACCAGTGGAGTTGATTCTTGGGGCCACCTGTGTATATAATTCTTGGGGCCCACCTGTGGTGCTGTTTCTTGGGGCGGATCTGTGGAGTTTATTCTTGGGGCCCAGCAGTGGAGATGATTCTTGGGGCCACTAGTGAAGTTGATTTTTGGGGGGCCGCACCAGTGGGAGTTGATTCTTGGGGCCCCCCAGTGGAGATGATTCTTGGGGCCCAGCAGTGGTGCATGATTCTGGGCCACCATAGAGTTGAGTCTTAGGGCCCAGCAGTGGAGGATGATTCGTGGGGCCACCAGTGAGTTGATTCTTGGGGCCAAGCAGTGGAGATGATTCTTGGGGCCACAAGTGGAATTGATTCTCGGAACCAGCAGCTGAGTTGATTCTTGATACTCACCAGTGGAATTGATTCTTGGAGCCCATCAGTGGATTTGAGTCTTGGGGCCACTGCTGGATCTGATTCTTGTGGTCACCAGCGGAGTTGATTGTTAGAGCCACCGGTGGATTTAATTCTTGGGTCCCGTCTTACAGCTACTGCCCCTGTCTCTTAAAATCAGCTCCTTTTTTCCATTCTTTCTCCTGTTTCTTTCTCCGTGAAAAACAGCCCAAGACCTCACCAATCCTCTTGTTCCCCTGTGTGGGCCAGTCCAAGCCTACCCACAAGAATGCCTCAAATGTGACATATATTCACCTCCTCTAAGATCCTATGATATTCATACCTGCTAATAGTCCCATTTTTGCAGGACTGTCCTAGTTTTACAAATAGACTAAGTCTCCACTGAGAGAGGTCTCACTACATTATTCGGGATCTTTGCCTTCTTTGCCGTTGCTGCCCAACACTTGGTAAGGTTGTTGCTGTAGGGATTTCAGCCTCCCGTGCCTTGGGGTTACCCCCGTCCCCACTTCATCCATCTTCATGTCTCTCCTGTTGCTCTCCCCCTCTGTTTCTCAGTCTTATACTCTGGCATCCCCCTAAAGCAAACATTTAGGATTCTGTATTATTAGCATCAGTAAGCCCTTGTATTCATCATTGCAATGGATACAATTAAGCCTGTCTACAGGCAAGAGTTAATAGCATGCATAACCTCAAGCACCTACATTTCGCTGTAATACATTACATTAAGGTTCTCTGCTCAGCAGCGGAGGGGAAGAGTGTGAGAGTGTAATGGTGCGTCGGCCCGCAATGTGCAAACAGATGCCCTTTACTGGGGTAATATTGTGATTGCAGTCAACAAAGGGCAGGCCACCAAGGTGACGCCGCAGCGGCCGTGAGGACCGGCCGAATCCTGCATGTATCTAAATGGTGGAAAGGATAAAATCTGTAGCCACATGAACAAGTTAAGTTACATTGTAGCACAATTATGTAACAAGCCTCCTCCCAATGATTTTGAGGCTCTTCTCTAATCTATAAATCTTAGTTCCTCTGCTGAATACTTTACGTGCTTATATAGTGTTTCTTCAATAGGTTCCTTTAGTTTGACCAAACATTGTCCCAAACCTCAGATAGGTTTTCCCTAGCCGTACCTCATTTCCCTAACCTTAAACCCCAAGCCTAACCCTATTAAAAGCCTAACTATATCACTAACTCCTAACCCTACCCCTAACCCAGACATCGCCAGCCCTAACACTTACCCACTGTCCGCTAACAGTAATTCCTAACCCACAACAACAACCTAACCCTACTATCCCTAATTGTTGCTGCTAGGGGTTATATAAAGGGCTTAGGGTTAATTTACCTTTCCTGCTGCTCCCGATGCAGTTTCACCTCCCGATCCTGCCATGTACTTCTAGTAACCATAGCATAGAATTTAATTGAGTCTATGGTACAATATGAAAACTCATTCATTTATACTTTTTTACTTTTTTGTGTTTTTAGCATAATTTGTTCAAGTATTTTCCTGTATGAGTTCTTAAAATTTGAACCCCCGTTATGGTAACGGGAAGGGGGGTTTTGGGGAGGGAATCCCCCCAAAAGTGTACAGTTCAGAAAGCCCGATGAATTGGAGCCCCATGGATTGAAAATTTAAACCCCCCAAAACCCCAAAAAACACCCAATCCCCAAATTTTGAGTTTGGGTTTATTTTTTGGCAAATTTTTGCCAAATTTGATTTGTCTTTTGATGGGTCAATTTCTTTTGCTTAGGGCAAAATCCAAAAAACCAACTGGTTTCCAATGCAGCACTCCCACAGCATCATTTTCACATTTAGTAACGAGACCTGTTTGAAATTTTCCCGATGTGCTAAGGTTTAAAGATCATCAAGCCGCGTAAAAACCCGGGGGGGGGTGGGGGGGTAGTAACGAACACCTTTGGGCCCAGATACAAAAAGGGGCAAAGAATGAGACCTGCCAGATTGAAATCACACAACTTGCAAATTTCTTCTTTACTAGTGTTTCTAAACTGCACTTACCTAACAAACCTGCTTTATAACAAAAAGGGACGCAGGGGAAGGAGGGGTTAAAAGAAAAAAAAAAAAACTTTTTTTTAAACTTAAAAAACCCCACTTTATTTCAGCCCCCGTCTCCCCACCGTAATCACATTCATCAGTCACATGACCCGCGCCAATTTACTGGCCTCAGAGGGACATGTTCATACAGGAAAAATTAATTGGCTGCAACTCATGTGACCAATGAACAACCAGGAACACAGCAAAATTTTAAAGGAAAATAATTTTTTTTTTTCCCTTTAATCCTTCTACCATCAATAACTTTTTATTATTATTTTTTTAATGAAGTTCCCTTTAAAAAATTGGGAAACCCTTTTGTTTTAAAGGCCCTTTCTACACCCAAGCTGGGATAAACAAAGACACATCATGAAAAACCAAAAAAATTCTGAAGCAGATTTGAAGGCTGGAGAATAAAAAAGAAATTTATTACTGTATTTGTTATAAAAAATTCAAAATTTAAAACATTTAAAAAAAAAAAAACCCAGAGCAAACAAAAAAAAAAAACTATTTTAAAATCATGTTAAAAAAGAAATAATAAATGAAAAAAATAACAAATAGACAAAGTAAGAAAAAAATAAATAGAATAAAAAAAAAAAATCAAAAAAAAATCAAAAATAAAAAAAAAATATGAAATAAAAAAAGATAAAATAACAAAAAAAATCAATAAAACATAAAAAGTAAAATAAAAATAAAATGAAAAAAAAATAAAATTAGATATAAATAAGATAAAAAATAAGCAACTTAAAAAAATATAAGAAAATAAAAATAAATAAATAAGGTAAAATAAAAAAATAAGATAAAATACAAATATGATAAAGTAAGTTAAATATGAGAGTAAAACAAGATAAAATAAGAAATATATAAGATAAAGCAAAGAAAGTTACAAATGTGAAAAATGCAATATAAGAAACAAGATAAAATTAGAAAACAAATAACATGAAAAAGTGACACAAATAAGATAAAAGTGAAAAAATACAATAAAAAAAGAACTAAACAAGATAAAATGAGAAAAAATGCAAAAAATGAGAAATAAGCAAGTTAAAATCAAAAATAAAGAAAATAAGATTTAAGAAAAAAAATGTTTATAAGATAAAATACAAATAAGATAAAATAAGAAAAAAATAAGGTAAAATAAAAAATGTAAATGAGAAAAAAAGTTAAAAAATAAGAAAAGAAAAAAAATGGAAATAAGATAAAAAAAAGAAAAAAAAGAAAAATA
>JAODAL010073592.1:0-14682 GCA_025379985.1 Phyllomedusa bahiana
AAGAAAGGCAGCCGAGGAGAGGAGGTACTGAGAGAAAGAGGAGGTAAGGAGACAAGGGGGAGAGGAGGAGCCAAGGAGGGAGGGTTGAGGAAGGAGGACCCAAGGGGAAAGGGAGAACGCAGAGAGGGGGAACCCAAAGGGGAGAAGGAGGAGGATAGGGTTTGGGGGGACGAAGGACGACAAAAGGGGTTTAGGAGAGGCAGCCCGGGGTGCGCCGGAGGGGGGGAGCCAGGGGAGAGGGGGTGGGAGAGAGGATGAGGGAAAGAGGAGAGGGGAGCCGAGGAAGGAGGGCGGGGGAAAAGGAGAGGAGGAGCCGAGAGGGAGGGGGATGAGGGAAAAAATAGGGGGGGAGGGGGGAGCCCAGGAGAGAAGGTAGAGGGAAAAAAGGAGGGAGGGGCCCAAGGGGGGAGGGAGGACCAGGAGAGGAGGTACTGAGGGAAAAGGAGGGGAAAAGGGGGAGCTGAGGAGAAGAGAGCGAGGGAGGATTTGGGGGGGAGAGTAGGGGGAATGGGGCCCGGGGGGGAAAGCCGGAAAACGGGGGGGGGGGGGGGGGGGGAGGGGGTTAAATGAGGGAAAAAGAAGGGGAGAGGGAGCCGGGGGAGGGAGGGCTAGAAGAGGGCTGAGGAAGGAGGGCTAGAAGGAGCAGAGGGGAAGGGGGGCCAAGAAAAAGGAATAGGAAGGAAGCGATGAGGAGCCAAGGGGAGGAGGAGCTGAGGAGAGGAGGAGCCAAGAAGAAGATGAGCTGAGAGGAGGAGCTTTGGGGAGGAGGAGCCTAGGAGACTAGGAGCCGAGAGGAGGACCAAGGGGGAGGGAAATACTGGGGAAAGAGGGGGGTGAGAGGAGGAGGGGGGAGATGGAGGAGGAGGTGGGCTGAGAGGAGGGGAGAAAAGGGGAAAGGGGGAGCTGAGAAGAAAAAGGGGGGCCCAGGGGAAAGGGGCAAGGGAGGGGGATCAGGGGAAAGGGGCCATGAGAGGAAAAAAGGAGGAAGGGGGGAAACAGGGGGGGAAGGGGCTGAAGGAAAAAAGGGGCTGAGGGAAGCGAGGGGGGGAGCTGAGGGAGTAGGCCAAGGGGCCTGTGAGGAAAAAACAAGGGGACGAGTGGGAAAGGGGAGCTGAGGGAAAGGGGGAAACCCCGGGGGGGGGAGGAAAAAGGGGAGGAGAGGGGCGGAGGAGTCAAGGAGAGGAGGAGCGGGGGGGGGAGGAGTCAGGAGAGGGGGGCCGGGGGGGGAGGGGCCAAAAAGAGGAGAGCCGGGGGGGGGGAGGGAAAGGGGAGGAGGACGGGGCGGGGAGCCAAGGAGGGAGGAACCGGGGCGGGGGGGCCCAAAGGGGAAGGAGGAAACCGGGGGGGGAGGGGCCCAAAGGGGAGGGGGAGCCGGGGGGGGAGGAGCCCGGGAGGAGGCGGGGGGGGGAGATTTTATCTTTAAATTCGGGGGATGGGGGGAATGCTGTTAAAAATAACATAGGTTTTTTCCCTTTTTTACCATCCCCATTTTTCACCCGGCTGCGCTGACCCGCGGAAAATGTCACCAGGGACCCACAACCTCGTCGAAACTCCCCCAAAGCAGGGGGAAAAGAAACCATTCCATTAAAAGAAAATCAAAACCAGGGGCAGGTAACGTGTGTGAGGTACAACTAGCTTCATGTAAGACTGACAAACACACAATACAATCTCCAGTCAAATCCAGAGCTGCAGTCACTATTATGCTGTTACATCTATACTCCAGTCACCTCCAGAGCTGCAGTCACTATTCTGCTGTTATCTCATGTCCTATACTCCAGTCACCTCCAGAGCTGCACTCACTATTCTGCTGTTACATCATGTCCTATACTCCAGTCACCTCCAGAGCTGCAGTCACTATTCTGCAGTTACATCTTGTCTTATCCTCCAGTCATCTCCAGAGCTGCAGTCACTATTCTGCTGTTACATCATGTCTTATCCTCCAGTCATCTCCAGAGCTGCAGTCACTATTCTGCTGTTACATCATGTCTTATCCTCCGGTCACACCTAGAGCTGCAGTCACTATTCTGCTATTACATCATATCATATCCTCCAGTCAGCTCCAGAGCTGCAGTCACTATTCTGCAGTTACATCTTGTCTTATCCTCCAGTCATCTCCAGAGCTGCAGTCACTATTCTGCTGTTACATCATGTCTTATCCTCCAGTCACACCTAGAGCTGCAGTCATTATTCTGCTGTTACATCATATCCTATACTCCAGTCAGCTCCAGAGCTGCAGTCACTATTCTGCAGTTACATCTTGTCTTATCCTCCAGTCATCTCCAGAGCTGCAGTCACTATTCTGCTGTTACATCCTGTCTTATCCTCCAGTCATCTCCAAAGCTGCAGTCACTATTCTGCTGTTACATCCTGTCTTATCCTCCGGTCACATCCAGAGCTGCAGTCACTATTCTGCTGTTACATCATGTCTTATACTCCAGTCACACCCAGAGCTGCAGTCACTATTCTGCTGTTACATCCTGTCTTATACTCCAGTCACATCCAGAGCTGCAGTCACTATTCTGTTGTTACATCAGGTCTCATCCTCCAGTCACATCCAGAGCTGCAGTCACTATTCTGCTGTTACATCCTGTCCTATTCTCCAGTCACCGTTAGAGCTGCAGTCACTAATCTGCAGTTACATCGTGTCTTATACTCCAGTCACATCCAGAGCTGCACTCACTATTCAGCAATTACATCATGTCTTATACTCCAGTCACATCCAGAGCTGCACTCACTATTCAGCAATTACATCATGTCTTATACTCCAGTCACATCCAGAGCTGCACTCACTATTCTGCTGTTACATCTTGTCTTATCCTCCAGTCACATCCAGAGCTGCACTCACTATTCTGCTGTTACATCATGTCCTATACTCCAGTCACATGCAGAGCTGCAGTCACTATTCTGCTGTTACATCCTTGTCTTATATTCCAGTCACATCCAGAGCTGCAGACACACTAAATTTGTTGACAGTCATCTTGTCCTATACTCCAGTCACATCCAGAGCTGTACTCACTATTCTGCTGTTATATCATGTCCTATACTCCAGTCACATGCAGAGCTGCAGTCACTATTCTGCTGTTACATCCTGTCCTATTCTCCAGTCACCTCTAGAGCTGCACTCACTATTCTGCTGTTACATCCTGTCTTATACTCCAGTCACACCCAGAGCTGCAGTCACTATTTTACTGTTACATCCTGTCTTATCCTCCAGTCATCTCCAAAGCTGCAGTCACTATTCTGCTGTTACATCCTGTCCTATTCTCCAGTCACCTCTAGAGCTGCAGTCACTATTCTGCTGTTACATCATGTCTTATCCTCCAGTCACATCCAGAGCTGCACTCACTATTCTGCAGTTACATCTTGTCTTATCCTCCAGTCACATGCAGAGCTGCAGTCACTATTCTGCTGTTACATCCTGTCTTATATTTCAGTCACCCCCAGAGCTGCAGTCACTATTCTGCTGTTACATCATGTCTTATACTCCAGTCACATCCAGAGCTGCAGTCACTATTCTGCTGTTACATCATGTCTTATACTCCAGTCACATCCAGAGCTGCACTCACTATTCTGCTGTTACATCATGTCCTATACTCCAGTCACATCCAGAGCTGCACTCACTATTCTGCTGTTACATCATGTCCTATACTCCAGTCACATCCAGAGCTGCAGTCACTATTCTGCTGTTACATCCTGTCTTATCCTCCAGTCACATCCAGAGCTGCAGTCACTATTCTGCTGTTACATCCTGTCTTATACTCCAGTCACATCCAGAGCTGCAGTCACTATCCGATCCAGCATTCTGCGACACTCCTCTGGCCATATCATATCTACATTTTTGGGGTGAGTCACCTGGGGTTCTGGTGTACCGACCTTTGTCTTTGCCGCTGAGGTTCGGCAGTTTGAAGGTCGGGAGCCCTTTCTTCTTGACTGATGCAGAAGCTCTGCTGACTGCTGCATGTTCAGCAACCGGCAGCTTCATCACCTCGGATGGACCTGCTAAAAATAAGGTAATCCAGGAAGAACAGGTCATGAATGGTCACGTAGATGGGTCATGTAGATGGGTCATGTATTGTAATGTATATGAGTCATGTATAGTCATGTAGATGGGTCACGTATGGTCACGTAGATGGGTCATGTATGGTCATGTAGATGAGTCACGCGAGGTCATGTAGATGAGTCATGAATGGTCATGTAGATGGGTCATGTATTGTCGTGTAGACGAGACATGTAAATGGGTAATGTATGGTCATGTAGATGAGTCATGAATGGTCATGTGTGGTCATGTATGATCATGTAGATGAGTCATGAATGGTCATGTGTGGTCTTGTATGATCATGTATATGGGTCATGTGTGATCATGTAGATGCGTCATGTATGGTCATGTAGATGGGTAATGTATGGTCATGTATGATCATGTAAATGGGTCATGCATTGTCATGTATGGTTGCAGATGGGTAATGTATGGTCATGTAGATGCGTCATATATGATCATGTAGATGGGTAATGTATGATCATGTAGATGGGTCATGTAGATGGCTCATGTATGGTCATGTAGATGAGTCATGAATGGTCATGTAGATGGGTCACGTATGGTCATGTAGATGGGTCACGTATGGTCACGTAGATGGGTCATGTATGGTCATGTAGATGAGTCATGCGGGGTCATGTAGATAATGCTTGAATGTTCTTGTAGATGGGTCATGTATTGTCTTGTAGATGAGTCTTGTATGGTCATGCAGATGAGTCATGTATGGTCATGTAAATGAGTCATGCATAGTCATCTAAATGGGTCATGTAAAGTCATGCAGATGAGTCATGTATAGTCATGTAAATGAGTCATGCATAGTCATCTAAATGGGTCATGGAAAGTCATGTAAATGAGTCATGTAAAGTCATGCAGATGAGTCATGTATGGTCATGTAGATGGGTCATAAATGGTCATGTAGATGGGTCATGAATGGTCATGTAGATTAGTCATGTAGACAGACCATGCATTGTCATGAAGATGAGTCATCTATAGTCATGTAGACAGGTTATGTACGGTCATGTAATCAGGTCAAGTATTGTCATGTAGATGAGTCATGTATGGTCATTTAGAGGGGTCATGTATTGTCATGTAGATGGGTAATAAATGGTCATGTAGATGAGTCATGTAAATGGATCATGCATTGTCATACAGATAGGTCATGTATGGTTGCAGATAGGTCATGTATGGTCATATAGATCATATAGATAGTTCATGTATGGTCATGTAGATTGGTTATGTATGGTCATATAGATAGGTCATGTGTGCTCATGTAGATGGGTTATGTATGGTCATGCATATGTGTCATGAGTAGTCATGTAGATGGGTCATGTATGATCATGTAGTTGAGTCATGTGTGGTCATGTAGATGCGTCATGTATGATCATGCAGATGGGTAATGTATGGTCATGTAGACAGATCCTGTATGGTCATGTACATGGGTCATGTATGGTCATGTAGACAGATCATGTATTGTCATGTATTGCCATGTAGACAGGTCATGTATTGCCATGTAGATGAGTCATGTATAGCCATGTAGACAGGTCATATATTGTCATGTAGATGAGTCATGTATGGTCATGTACATGGGTCATGTATGGTCATGTAGACAGATCATGTATTGTCATGTAGATTGTCATGTATAGCCATCTACATGACTCATGTAGATGAGTCATGTAGATGGATCATGTATGGTTATGTAGACAGGTCACATATGGTCATGTATACAGGTCATGTATGATCATGTAGATGGGTCATGAATGGTCATTTACATGGGTCATGCATACTCATGTAGACAGGTCATATTTGGTTATGTAGACAGGTCATGTTTGGCTATGTAGATGGGTCATGTATGATTACGTAAATGGGTCATGTATGGTCGTGTAGAAGATCATGTATTGATGGGCTGTGTTTCATCTGTAGAAAGATAATATATAGAGGGAGAAACCTGCAGATGGGGCTTTATATAGCGGGAGGGAGAAACCTGCAGAAGGGGCTTTATATAGAGGGAGGGAGAAACCTGCAGATGGGGCTTTTTATATAGTATACGGAAACTTCTGGTTTCAACTGTAGGGACTCTTAATTTAAATGGGAGTATCTAGTATACATGGGTGTATTTGCTATTCATAAGGGCTAATTTGGTGTGTGTGTGTGTATATATATATATATATATATATATATATATATATATATATATATATATATATATATATATACTGTATGTAGATAAGGGGATATTTGGTATACATGGGGGTATTTGGCATATATGGGGCTTTTTGGTGTATATAGGGGTATTTCGTGTACATGAGGGGTCACTTGCTATACATGGGGGGCAATTACTATACATGGGGGTTATTAATTGTCCATCTTCAGACTAATGCTAGTTATTTGGTGCTGGGTGCCTCTTCTCACCTTCTTTCCCGTTCCCTGGCTTTCCTTTGATGATGCGGGAGATGTTGGCCACGGAGGCTTTCACCTTTTGCTTCAGACTTGATTCTGAACTCTTCATGGTTTCGGATTTCCCATGAGGTCTGAAGAGCTTGATGCGTTTCCGTGAGGTTTTCCGGTCTTTAGTTGCTTGGTGTTGCAGATCTGATGGCTGCAAGGGGTGCAGCGGTAGACCAGCCTTCGGGTCCCTCCCCGTGGCCCCTGATGAGGTTTCCATGGCTGTTTCACCACTTTGACTCTGAGGTGGAGACGTTGTTGAGGATAAGTTAATTTTTTGTTCTTCTATCGGCCTAGATCTCTGGGGAGAAGCAGAAATATCATAGAGATCATGGAGCTGGGAACGAGTTTCACCAATATCAAAGTGCTGAAGCTCTGGAGCGATGGAGGACATTTCCTGATGGATTCCGCCAATCTCCACCAGCGACACTTCCGAATGTCGACCAGCCTCATCAAAGTCCGAGAAGTTGTCAGAACGTCGACCTGTGCCGGAACTATCTGAATGGGAGATGAATGTCTTACTGGAACTGCGGCTCTCGATGGTGGAAACCTCAGCCCGAGACAGAGACTCATAGAAGCTACACTGAGAGACTGACATTATTTGTGGTTCCTTGGTTATCTGCTCGGGGGGGCTGGAGTCTGTATCCATTGCAGGACAATCCCCTGGGTAATGGCCCACAGATCCCTGGGCGACCAGCCTATGCTCACTCACCAACACATCCATCTCATCAGACAGTGAGGACATCTCTCCAACTAAGTCCTCGAGTGTAGCGCTTTGTGCATCACTATATACAGGACATGGCTGATCTCTACCACCGACATGGTGACCATCACCCTGAAGAGGAACCTCGCAATCCCCCGATGCAAGTTGTAATCTGGGAGTGGTATCCAAAGTTCCAGATGGAAACGTTTCTTCTCGGTGGACTTCACGGAGGTCAAGCGTCTGAGCAATAGACCGTTGTATCTGGTCTCTGTCATCTATCATTATTGCATCTTGGAGGGTTTTATCTTCTGATGACTTTGTGGTCGCTACCACCTGTGTCGGGACAGGGTCGGCCATGTTCCTCAAACCTTCTTCATATTCTTCATGAGCTCTGACTTGTTCCTTCATGTTTCCTTGATGTATCACAGTCAGCATTGCGTTGTTATCATTGCTCATCTCTACAAACTGAAAAGATGTTTCTGCCTTGGGTTCTGCCAAGACCTCCAACCCTTCAGCCCTTTTTTTGTCCACCGTAAAATGTTCAGAGTATTTTTCTCCTTCAAAGGAAGCATCAGAGGTAAGAAAGTCATTTCCGTCAGAAGTACTATGGACCGTGAAGGTCACTCCACCTTGAATGTCTAAAGATGGACCTGCCTTCTTGATACCCCCTTGAGAAGATTGATCAGAAACCTTCTCGGCATCAGAGTCTGGAGTTTTTCTTGGTCTCACAAATGTTATTATGGTACTGTCTTCTGCCGGTTCAGACGATGGTCTTTCTCTACTTCCATTGGACTCTTGTATAGGATGCTGATGGAAAACTGCAATGATGGTGCTGCCCCTGTCAGTAGGGGGTGCAGACAGAGGTCTCTGGGTTGACAATATCTTTACAGGTGTTAAATAATTAGCCTCAAGAGGTACTGAGACAGGTCTTACAGATTCATCAGGATGAAACTTAGAGTCAGTGTCCACCTTTTTAGAGAATCCTTGCTCAACTTCTGGAGGATCTTGATCAACTTCCTCCACCAGAGTCCCTCTGTATACGCTCAATGGTCTCGATTTGTAGTCATCGAGGGAACGGCTTCTGCTAGAAACTTTAAATGAGGACCTTGAGAAGCTCTTGGCTGTGTCAAATGACACTGACTTCTTCAGGGAGGTGAATTGTCCATCTTGATCAGCCAACATTCGTTGTTCCATTGTGAACTGTTCGAGAAGTGGCTCTCGCAAACCGCTCAGAATTTTTTGAGAGTATCCAGCTTTCATCAAACTCCTCCGTGCTCGTTCCCGGTGCTTCAGAAAGTCCTTGTCCTTCAGCAACCCTCCTCGTGGCGCCACCACATCTGGTCCTTCAGAGTCCTGGTTGTAGAAGGTGCTGTTGATGATACTTTGTCTCGGCACACAGACTAATGATGGTTTGTCAGCCGTTTGTTGTAGTAGCAGAGCACTGTCTGCAGAAGTCCCTCGAACAAACGATCCAGTCTTTGGCTTTTTGGAAGCGAGACCCCCGACCTCAATGGTGGCGGATCGGTACATGAGTCGCCTTCCTGGAGAGGTCTCTACAGAATGAACCAGCATTTTGTCCTCTTCCCCCAGCTCTCTCTGACTCTCTGTTGACCCAACAACGCCATCATGTTCTCGCTTGTGTCTGGGCAACGGGGAGGTGTCTGGACTTTTCATCTTTTTGTCTTCTAGGATGTCTTTGTCTTCTTGTCCCGTTCCAGTTTCGGATACGCTTGACTTTTGCAGTGTTTCTTTTTCGGACATCTTGAAAATAGACAAGTGCAGCTCAAGGGAAGGATTACAGTCTCTGGCCGTAGGACTGATGTCGCTCTCGTTATCAGAGGACGAGCCGCTACTGGTGGAGGAGCTGCTGCATTCTACCAGGTGTCGGGGGATGCCCAGCGACGTGCTCTCCAACTTGCCAGTCAGAAGCTCAGGTATTGACCTCATCACTAGGATGGACTTATAACACATCAGTGAGCGCTGAAAATAGAAACACAACCAGTGTTACACAGTATATGCTCAGAATATTCCTGCATATTCCCCTCCTCCTAGAGGACTTGAACATGTGATCACTGATACTACATCCTAATAGTACTATTTATAGTGATTCCATTAATTTATTATTACACCTGGCCTAAGACTTATGGCAAGGTGTAATAGGAGCACCAACATGGCAGCTTTGAATGTCTGCATCAGGTCTCCGGCATCCATGGAAACAAAACGGCACTGGGGAGAGATAGAGGGCCACAACAGGCCGCGTTTGTTAATCATTTATGTGCCATGGACACATATACTGTGGCGTCTAAATGTTTTTTTTGGCTGGGATCAGAGCTGCCTCCCATATTGGCCACCAGCTGTCGTTGGCTGTATCTAGTAGTTGGCACCCACCATGTATGGTCGGTGCTCAGCGAGTGAAACCACTTCATCCCCCCTTAATGCTGCTGCCATGTAAATTTATGGTTCAAGTTATTAAGGGGTTAAAGCCTTTGTCCTACACTTTGCATAGAAATTCATGGATTTTTTTTTTCAGTAATTTTTTCCCAGAAAGTGCGTCACTGATCGTCTGTCACTTCTGAATCATCAGGGACGTTCTGGATCTTTCTTCACGATGACTCAGCATTGGTTTCCACTATATTTTCAGCAGTGCAATCTGGTTTTATTAGGATATGACACGTCTGCACCAACAATGAGAAGACATGAGACTCTGAGACCTTCAAAACCAATGCTAAGGGGAGGCGGATGCACCTGCCACAGATATACAGCATTGTTTGAAAGTTTGTGAACCCTTTAAAATTGTCTATATTTCTGGATACGTTTAACCTAAAACTGCATTACATTTTAAGTCCTAAAAGTAGAAAGAGAACTAAATCAAAAACACGAGTCAAACATTTTAGACTTGGTCACATTTATGGAAGTATATTATGACACAAGGAGATATCTGAGGAGCTCAGAAGAAGAGTTATTGAAGCTCATCAGGCTGGAGAAGAGTTGATGGTGCTCATTAGGCTTGAAAAGAGAAAAGAGTTGTTGATGTCCATAAGGCTGGAGAAGAGTTGTTGACACTCATCAAGCTGGAGAAGAGTTGTTGATGCTCATCAGGCAAGAGAACAGTTGTTGATATTCATCAAGCTGGAGAAAAGTTGTTGATGTTAATCAGGCTGAAGAAGAGTTGATGATGCTCTACAGGCTGGAGAAGAGTTGTCAATGCTCTACAGGCTGGAGAAGAGTTGTCAATGCTCTACAGGCTGGAGAAGAGTTGTCAACGCTCTACAGGCTGGAGAAGAATTCTTGATGCTTGTCAGACTGGAGAACAGTAGTAGACTCATCAGGCTAGAAAAGAGTTGTTGATGTTCATAAGGCTGGAGAAGAGTTGTTGATGCTCATTAAGCAAGAGAACAGTTCTTGATGTTCATCAAGCTGGAGAAGAGTTGTTCATGTTCCTCAAGCAAGAGAAGAATTGTTGATGTTCATTAAGCTGTATAAGAGTTGCTGATGTTCATCAGGCTGAGTAAGAGTTGTCGATGCGCTACATCATATCATCTATGAAGCTGCAGATCATGAAGTAAACCACCAACATAGAAGAGCTGACGCTCTTTTGTATGTTGGAAACCACCATCATAGCTGAGCTGATGCTTTTATGTAGGGAGGAAACCACCAACATAGTAGAGCTGACGCTCTTTTGTATGGAGGAAACCACGAACATAGCATAGCTGGGGCTGTTGTGTAGGGAGGAAACTAGCAAGATAGTAGAGCTGTAGCTGTTCTGAAGGGAGGAAACCACCAACATACAGAGCTGAAGATGTTATGTGTGAAAATCTCTCCAAGCTGATGTGCAGGACTCATCACTAATCAAAGGGAACATGTAGATGCAGTTTCTGCTGCACAAGGCATCATATCAGATGCTGAAGTGATCACATACTTTTCCCTCTCACAGATATGAGATATTGGATCATTTTCCTCAATACATAAATGACCAAGTCTAAAATTTTTGACTCATTTGTTGGACATTGATGTAGTTTTAGGTTAAATTTACGCATAAATCTAGAAAATTCTGAGGGGTTCACAAACTTTCAAGTAACACAGTAGTTCATAGATAGCAATCATTTTGATACGATTGTGACTGGTGTAACCACCAGGTGGTTGCATCGATCACAGGAGGCGTCACTGATGTAATGAGCAGGTTCCCCTCGATGCGCACGGACCCGTCATGGCGTCAAGTGGGACAAGCAGACCACTACACGTGAACTGTCTCAGGGAAAGGCTCATAAAGCTTTATGGTTTCTTTCGCTCAAGGGGTTCCCAGGTGTCACTAAATGGGTCTGACTGGAATTCACTTCTGGTGATGATGAATAAATTAGGAGAAGCCACCATTGGGCGTCATTCTCATGGCAGCGCCTCCGCAGGCTCAGTAGGGTCAGATTGGGCCACATTCAGGGACTTCATGCTCAAATATAAACGGTGGCTACTGTTACAATTAGCAAAGTATGAGCAAAGCTTCCAGGAGAACCGAGAGGATGAACCAGAACTGACCACCACCCAAGAGATTCAAGGTTTACTGAGCCTGATGCTCCGACCCCCACCTTAGGAAAGGGGTCGATTGGGGGAAATTCGAACGTGGGACTTAAACTTTGTTCTGTCTCAATATTTTTTTTCAAACATAAAAGGCCCGGGCAGCACACCCAAGCAAAAGGATAGGGGGTGCATTAAAAGGGCATAGATGCACATGGAAACATTATTCCCCATAACAAGTCACTGGTTAACCAAAAGGAATTTTTGTGTACTTTTTTGGCACCGTGCACGGAAAGACATTGTAAACTTAAACAGGTACAAGGGGGGCAAAAAATAAAAAAACTGGGGGCTACGTACCCCAAAAGATGGCAAGATTAGGGTTTATTTATTTTAGAAAAAAAGGTTTGGGGGGGACTAATAAATATTTAAAAATACATAAAAAGGTCAATAAGAATCTCTCCCAAATTTATTTAAAACACAGGGCTGAAAATCTAGAAAAGGGGGCTCCTTTCCCTTTTGGGGAAGAAAGTTTCTACATAAACTAGAAAGGGGATTCTTTATTTAAGAGCGTGAGACGTGGAACTCCTGCCAAGGGACGGTAGGGTGAATTAAAAAAACCTTTTAAAAAAAGGGTTTTTGGATGAAATTTCTGGAGCGAAAAATAACAAGTTATAGTGTTGGGTTTAGGGAGGGTCATTGATCCGGGATTTTTTGATTGCAAGTTTGGATCGGAAAGGAATTTTTCCCTAAATGAGGAAAATTGGGCTTCTACCCATTGGGGGTTTTTGCCTTCCTCTGGACAACACCTTGGGCAACAGGTGAATTAGATGGACGTTTGTCTTTTTTTAGCCTTACAAATATAAAACTTGAAACTATAACATGAACGCTAAAGTTTTCGGTGTCTTGAAAATCCATTACATGTGTGAATAAATAACACTATCTTCACAGAGTTCCCAAGGAGCGCCGCGGATTCTTCTCTGTATCTGGACAATACTAATCCCCTGTGCACCCAAAATCCCTACAGGGTCGGAACACCTTCAAAAAAAGCGACGGACTATGAAGAGGGAGCGAGTCCTGAGATAAACATTTCCCTGCTGCATCACATGGTACCAAAACGATCTATACCCTCATCTGTGGCAAAGTAGAACTATTATGTCTTTATCTTATTATTTCTTTATCTTTTTATCTCTATATATTATTATTTCTTTATCTTATTTCTATATATTATTTCTTTATCTTATTTTTAAATATTATTATTTCTTAAATTTAAAAATTCTCTTTTTATTATTATTTTTTAAATTTTTTCCCCTTTTTTAATATCTTACTTATTTCTATATATTTTTATTTTTTTTTTTATTTTTATATATTATTATTTTATTTTATTTCTTTATCTTTTTTCATCTCTATATATTATTATTTCTAAATATTATTATTTCTATGTATTATTTCTTTATCTTATTATTTCTATTTATTATTTCTAATAGATTTTTTTTTTATTATTTCATTAAATTTTTATATCTATATTTTTATTTTTCTAATTTTATTATTTTAATGTTATTCTATATTTATTTTTTCTATATTTAAATTTTTTTATCTTATTATTTCTATATTTTATGTCTATATTTTATTATTTCTATATATTATTATTTCTATATTTATGTCTATATTTTATTATTTCTATATATTATTATTTCTATATTGTATCTCGATATTTTATTATTTCTATATATTTTTATTTCTATATTTTATTATTGTCACGTACCCGGACGTAGAGGTGGATCCACTGGGCCACCCGAAGCGGTGGTGTAAGCCCCCCCAGGGAAGGAACTAAGTAGGGCCCGTTTTTCACCCAAACCCCCCCGCAAAGCGGGATGGACTTGCTGCGGGGGGAGTCTACCAGGTCGTTTCCCCTGACGTGACTTGCTTGCGGTACAGCCGAGGTATAGCTGGTGCGAACTCAGGGGGCTGTTCGGGAACAGAGAAGGTCAGGGCAGGGGCCCGGTTCGTGTGGGGGGCAGGCCCTAGGGCAGGGAGGGGGCAAGAAGGTGGCGGGGAAAGGAAGCAAAAGGTACGGTACACGGGAAGTCAGGCAAGGTAGTAACGCTTTTTCAATGGCCCAAATGGGACAAAGTCCGGCAACGGCCCCCGGAAGGGGCAGGCTTAAAAGGGGGAGTGCCCGGAAAACCTTTCCGGACAGGGCCCCTTTAAATCTCACGTGCCCGGGGCGTGGGGCGCCTTAGAGCGGGGCCGGCGCCGGGGGAGAACCGCAACAGGAGCCGACCGGGTAATAAGGAGGACGGGCCCGGGGCCGGGGGAGCGCGCCCCCCCGCCCTCGCGGGGGCGGTGCCCCTCGGCGCGACCCCGGGTGTCCCGGACCGGGCGGGGGCGCGGGCCCACCCTGACAGTAAACCCCCCCCCCCCCCCCCCCGGGGCCCCCCCCCTCTTTTGGCCGGGGGAATCCTTTAAAATTTTGTCCCGATCCGAAATTTTTTTCTCTGGCCCCCGGACCCTCCTCGGAACCGAAAACCCCTTCCATCAATGAGAAAAAACCCCCCCCCTTGACCGTCTTTTGTCTAAATCTCCTTTTTCCGAAAAACATCGGGGTTTTCGGCCAGGGTGGGGGGGCAAGTACCCGAGAGAAACGATTAGGAACCGGGTTTTTAGCAGGGGCGGGAAAAGTTCGGACCCTCTGTGGGGGGAAAGGGGGGGCTTTATCACTGGGTTAATGCGCTTGAGCACCCCGAATGGACCAGGAACCGGGGGCCCCCCTTTTACTGGAACCTTGAAACTATATATTTAGCCGACAACCACACCTTGTCACCCCGGGGGGAAGGGTTGGGGAGGGCTTCCCCTTTTTTTTCGGCTTTACCCTTGTGCGGGGGAGGCCGGGATAGCGAAGGTGAGCTGTCTCCCGATAGCTGTCAGGTCCGGACCCCTCTTTCCCCCAAGGGGCCCCGAGGGACGAAAGGGGGAGGGGGGGTGGGGATGTCGCCCCTAG